>BQNB010042223.1:0-46259 GCA_026074375.1 Tanacetum coccineum | reverse complement strand
TGTATATCTCTCCCACCTTTTCCCGCCAAATCCCACAACCCCACATCCTGTCATTGTCAACTTCGTTGACCTCCCCACATCCATCCAAAACCTTCACAATCACAAACCCCACCCCCCACATGGGTATGCCATGTTGGCAATCCAAAAACCCACTAGTTCGATCAAGGGTTTAGCTTCAAGACCTTGGGCACCAAGATAAATGGATGGACAGGATTGCTTTGAGTTTCTACACTCTCACAACAAGCACACAAGTTATCTTCTGTGTCTACAAAGAAACACACCAAGGAAGAAGACAAGAGAGGACGAAGACCAAACCCTAGATTATTTTGCTATTTAAAGCTGTTGTAAGCCCCTTGAGAAAAGAGTAGTTTTTTTTGTTAGCTCTTTTTTTTATGTAATTCAGTTTAGTTTTAACTCATTTCAACTTTGATGTACTTGCATTCTCCTTTTTTATAAAAATTCAGTTTACCTTTTAACTTGTTGTTCAAATTCTTGTTTTCTTGAAGCTCTCTTTTAAGCTTAATATAAGTCTCTTCATAACCTGTTTTAAAATTTCTATACAAAAGTTTAAGGAAAATAAAAGAAAAGAAAAAAATACGGGTTACTGTTTGATTAAGTGGATGAATGAGCAATTATGGATGGCTTATTGGGATTGCTTAGTTTAGCTTATTAAAAGCTAGGGTAGGAATTAGAGCTTATTTAGGTTGACTTCACTCTTGTTTTGAGCAAAGAGTTCAGGTATGCTTTATTTTTAATTTTTCAGCTTATTTTAACTGTTTGCTTATTAGCTTATTAAAAGTGCTTATCTCTTTTTGTTTTTTACTTTTTAGTGCTTATTGTTGCATGTTTGCTAGTTAACTTCAAGAGTTTTAGCTTAACTCAGCTTTTATAAGTTTAAAAATCAGTTTTGAAATTCTAAAGGTGTGTTTGGGTTAAGTATTAAAACGGGTCAAAATGGAAATGACATGGGTTGGTGTCATATTGGTTAACTTTGGCTTAAAGAATTAAGCCTTTTGAGTCTGTTTTTCAAAGCTTTAAGTTCAGGAAGTGCTTTTCAAAGTTTTTTAAGTTACCACTTTAGGTCTGTTGTATTTTTGAGAGATACAAGAGCTTATTTGATAAGCTCTTGTATCCTTGAGTTTTAGTTTCAAAAGAGTGTCATTTGTGTGTCTAAAAAAGGTTTTCAAAAGTGTTTGATTCATTTGTTAACTTAAATCCAAACTGCAAAAGAAAATTTTGGTGTCAACTTTTTAGAGAGAAAACCCTTTTTCAAAGATAAAAATCAGCAGGATTAATTAGTTTTTAGTTAATGAAATTTTGTGCACAAGCTCACCTTAAGTCCTTTTCAATCTGTTTTCACTTTATTTTTCATTTTAAGCTTATTTGACAGCTTATTTTAAAAAGAAAAAAAAAACCCTTTTTCAAAGATAAAAATCAGCAGGTTTAATTAGTTTTCAGCAAATGAAATTATGAGATAAGTCACCTTAAGCCCTTTTCAATCTGTCTTAGCTTAATTTTTACTTTTGAGCTTATTTGACAGCTTATTTTAAGCTGTCAAATTAGCTTCCTTTTTTTAGATTATTTCCCCTGGTGCTAAGGGGTCCTTTTTAAGCCATCTGTTTTAGCTTATTAGGGGGCCTCATCCCTAGCTTTTGGCTTTTCTAAAAAGCCAATAAGCCCTTTGATAAGCCCCCTTGGTTTCAGGCCTTAAGAAGCTTTTTTTTTGTTGCTTATTTTTAAGCCAAGATTGTGTCCCTAAGCCTCAATATACCCTAGCAGTACTTACTCCCAAGTTAAGTACTGCTGAGGGTATTAAGCCAACTTTTGGCTTATTGAGCTTATCTCATTTGCTTATTCTTGTCCCTAGTAGTTCATATCATTTGTGTATTTAGTTGTGTGTGCTAATTTTCTTATTTTGCTTGCTTACTCTTGTGTTAACAGTTAAAGAGATTAAGCTATTTTTAAGTTTTAAGCTTAGCTAAGTCTCTGTCTAGTTTAAGCCCTTTTAAGCTTATTTAGTTGTAGACTTTAGCTCTTTAGTGCTATTTTAAGATAGGTTAGTTACTTCTTTCAGCTTATTAGTTCAAGTTTTAGCTTATTAGTTCAAAAAGTTCACCAAGACTTAGCCATTTAGCCTTAAAAGCTCACTTTAAGCTTCTGTCCATTTTTAAAAGCCCTTTTTCAGCTTATTCTTAGCTTTTCTAAAAAAGTTGTAGTTTTAAAAATTGTTAAGCTCAAGGAGCTTAACAAGTTTGCTTTAAAAAGTTTTCAAAAAAAAAAAAGGAGACAAGGGGTGACCCGGGTGAGCAAGACTCGAACCCGGGCCTCTACCCTCGATACACCTCTCTTTTATAAAGAGTCTTACCGCTGCGCCCTTGGGACTTCTTCGTAAGAGTCCCAAGAGGTTTTGTATTTACCCCTTTTTTGGCCCCTTTAAGCTATAAGCTGTTTCAGCTTAATTTCGGCTTATTTATAAGCCGAAATTTGGGTTTCTTATTTTTCGTAGGTTAGTTGTAGTGTCTAGTATGTTTAGGGTAAATTTTTCAGAATTTTTAAAATAGGTTTGATATTTTATAATTAATTTAATTTAGTTAAAAGTTTTAAAAATTCATAAAAATACAAAAAATTATCAAAAGAAATTGTTTTTCTATTTTAAGAAATTTTCTTTAGATTATATAGTTCGTAGGAAAAAATATTAAAAACTTTCGTAGGGTTAATTTTTCAATCTTTTGATTTTTAAAGAACGGGTCTCGGGTACGGTTTTTGTCTTGACTCGTTTTTGGGTCAAACGACCTCCGTTTTCAGTCTAGTCTTTTTCATTCTTCGTTATTAGTCCCCTAGAGTAGTTTAGAAGTAAAAATTTCTTTGTGCAGGTTAATCTGTGAAGATTTTTGTTTAATTTAGCTTTCCACACTCTCCAATCATTTCTCTCTTTCAAACTCCAATCTTCCGACTATATCGATTTTCCAGCACAGCCTCGTTAGGGATTAACGACCCGAGAAAATTCTATATTGCTCCTGGTTTTATTGATTTGTTGTGTTGTTTTTAGATTATATATATTTTATTTTATTATATATTATATATAGTTTAATTAACCAACAATCAATTTTTGGCGCCGCTGCCGGGGAGGTTGTGAAGCCGTTTATCGTTCAGTTTGTCAAGAAGTGTTTGAATATGTGAATATTATCTAAAAAAATAAAATGAAATAAGGAACTGGTTTGAAAGCTTCACTCATGAGCTATCTTACTAAACTAAAGGAATTCCAGTTTCCCAAACAGCCTAGTCCTAAACAACAAAACAACAAAAACAACAAAAACAAAAAGTACAAAAATATTTTCATTTTCTTTTTAGTATAATTATCATTTAAAAAAAAACCAAAAAAAAGAAAACCAAAAATATAAAAACATTGTCTTTAATTATCAATAAAATTCACAAATTGGTAAAATACCAAAATATAATATTCTCAACTGAGGTATTATCATAATAACTTCCGGTGAACTTGTTGGTTCCCAATTCGAACAAAAGATTTAAAAACTTGCCTTTTGTGTCACTTGCGAGGTACGGTTCACCTTTTAAAAGATAAACAAACTCTAAGAGGGGTATAAGGCGGGTTGTTCCTAGGAACTACGACCCTAAAGGAAAAAGGTTTTTAATAGCTTCGCGCTTTCCTATTCCTCCGCTCCTTTGTGCGTTTTTCTTTTCGAAGAGTTACCGAGAAGCTTGTCGATTATTAGGTTTAAGTTGTCTTTATCGTTGTCCGTTATTAAAATAAATTGTGAATTTACTTTTGATAAACCAAAAACCAAAAAAAAAATTAGTGTAAATTTTCCTTTTTAGTGCATGCGCACTCGTTCCCAATCTCGCAATCTTCATAATCAACAACACCAGGCCCCACCTCCTGTTGTTGAACCTTTTAATCTTGAAGAACCATTTGAAAATCCACCTCCTCCCCCACCTCCAATGGATGATCAACGTACTATGGCTCAGTTGCTTGAAGCACCCACCGCGGGTTACGAGGATGCCATCGTTGTGCCCGAAATCACCGCGGACAACTTTGAGCTTAAGCACGGTCTGCTTAACCTCGTTCAAAACAAGCAATTCTTCGGACATGACAAAGAAGATCCTCATGCCCACATCCGATATTTCAACAAGATCACTTCTACGATGAAGTTCCCGAACGTCCCGAGTACGTCGGTAAAGCTTATGCTTTTCCCATTTTCCCTCGAGGGGGCAGCCCGGATTTGGCTTGAAAAAGAACCCCCTCGATCGATTCAAACATGGGATGATCTTGTCTCAAAATTCATCAACAAATTTTTCCCTCCTTCTAAAACCACAAATACTTGTTCGGTTCCATCTAGAATTCTAGTTCGGTCCAATGCTGGTTCGGTTCCAATAAGAAATTCTAGTTCGGTCAAGCTTGTTCGGCTCTACTTGTTCGGTTTCATCTAGAATTCTAGTTCGGTCAAATGCTGGTTCGGTTCCAATAAGAAGTTCTAGTTCGGTCCACTGCTGGTTCGGTTCCTATAAGAATACTAGTTCGGTTCCTTCTTGAAAGAACTCGTTCGGTACAAACAAATATAAGACTTGTTCGACTCCCTTGTTCGGTTATCTTGTTCGGCTTACTCGTTCGGTTACCTTGTTCGGTCCTACTCGTTCAGTCCCAACTACTACGAAACTCAAAAAGACACATTTTTGAATGGTTTTTAGCAAAAAATTCTTGTACAACTAGTGTTACTAACCCTATAGGAACAATAAAAATGAAAACTTTAAGGTTTTTAAGCCAAAAAATTTTGAATCACTATTTTGCTCTTTGTAAAGGTTTTTGAACACAAATCAAACACAAAAACTAAACACACCACTCCATGGCTCTTGATACCAATTGTAGAAACATGTAATCTTATGATCAAACCAAGAACAAGAGAGAGATGTGGGTTGTGATGTTAGAGAGAATGGATGGAAAATGGATGAAGTTTATTAAGTGAAAATGTGAAACTATGGAACAACCAACATTGAACCCCTCTCCAAGGCTAGGAGAGGGCTTATATACTACATGGATGGCCGGCCCATGGGCTATGATGGGCTTCCCATGGGCCTTGGGCCGGACTAGATTACTAATCTAATCATTACACTAACTACGAGCTAAGACCTGTTACAACTTGGAAGTGACCAACACTTTTTGTGTTTCCAACATGATCTATCCAGGTCTATCCTCACACAACATGATAGTCTTTCCTACTATCTCCTCGACTTAATAGTTCTTCCTAACCCTCGGGTCACCTATTGATCGGGTGTCCGGATATGATCCATTCCTCGACGCGACAACAAAACTCTTAAAGCAACTAACGGCATCTAGTCCCTTGGTTGTTCTATTTGGTGGGTTCAGTCCTCCAAGAGGTATGTGTTCCACACATCACTACTCTTGCACTACTCTTTCAAGATCATTTAAGGTTTACCTATCATAAATCTAGACTCTCGCAAGTGGATATTACTTGCCTCAAGTACTGTGGGTTCCAACCCACTGAGAATTTAGAATATTCATCAGGGTCACACTATGACCGAAATTAGATTCTAACTTAGCTTACTACTATCACATCCAAGTCTCCTCACGACTACACATGGTTTTACCTAACTCCGCGTTCTTCCAACGCAATTGTTTGTTATGTCACTTGAATATTTTTCAAGTTCCACATAGGTGGTGAATAAATGTGTGAGGGGTCTCACAAGAATGGAAATCCTATCCGAGGTGAGTGGTGAACCATGTCACTAACCGACATAAACAATGACGTACACAGGTACTGAACGTATCAACGCATGTAATAAAATGTGCTACCATCCACTGATTTCCAATTTACGTACATAATCATCCTACTACTATCATACCTATTATTTCGCTAAGAATCCACTACCAAGTGATACTAATCAGTTCATAACTACTACACTGAGACTACTCAGTTCAAATCTAACACTAACCGAGGCTACATGGTTTAGTTGTGTACAAAAAAATCCTAACCAATCTCATACCATCTACTGCTCTCTACAGTCCCTCTTCTGCTCTAAAGCAGTAACACGACCTCTCATCTCCCGAAGCTCACATTGCATAGCGGGCTGCTGCACTAACATATCATGAATCAGTCTATGGTCATCATACCTAGCCCGTGGCATATCTGTCATCCGAGTGTCAACATGTCCTGCCCATGCCTCCAATGCCAACATTGGCCTCTACAAAGCTCCAAAAGTGATTGTGGACCTCTCCTGCTCTCGCTCCAAACTCCTAAACCTATACCTCTACAAAAAGATCTTATCTCTAACCGCTCCTGACTTAGTATATAGCTCTCTCACATCCCTATCAATATCCGCAACCAAAGTAGGTGGTAGCGCATCCAAACGCTGAGTGTGATCATAGAGTATGCTCCCATGAAGCTCTAACTACGCCCCTACCTCTATAAACTGATCCTCATCTATCGATATGGTGGCTGCTGGGGTAGCCACTTGATGACATCAAATAACATCACATTTATACCATCATTTATCCAGAATAAACTAACCACTTTTATATAATTATTGCAAGAATTTATACTTAATTGCTTAAAAGTGTTATTTGCAGTAATTGAGGAGTGATTTGTAAAGACATGCTAAAAGGCGCATATTTTGAAGCTAAAACGATGATATTTGAAGATTGCATATTTTTTACCTATACGCCGTATCCACAAAAAGAGATACGGCGTATCAGCGCCAACTCTTCATAAGAAAACGCGTATAAACAATTCCCAATACGGCGTATCACTCTTTTGCATACGCCGTATCCAGCTGGATAACTATTCAGAGATTTGGTGAATATTTATATTTTGGGAATGAATATTGGTTTGATTATAAACTTTGAGCGCACTCTGGTGTTAAGTTTTATATACCTAATATATATATAAAATAAAATACTTCAAAGAGCAATTAAGAAAATTCCCTAAGGAAATTTTCACTCTCAAAAATATATATAATATAATATATAATACGTATATTAAACCGGGTAAATATGATAACTTGGATAACGTTCCACCAGTTGACAATGAAGTCGTTTCCATGATGAATGTCAATGTTTTTCATGAAGAACCAAGTACTCGGACTCCATCTCTTCTCACCATACTTGTAATGCTAATCCTAGAAACTTCAACTGCAGCTGCACCAACCATTCCTTCGACAATTTCACCAATAACTCCTTCACACAACAGTAGCACCAAGTCATGTTCTAAAGACTGAACCCAATTACAACCTAAATTCCTACTCGTTCCAGATTTTCACCCTATTGAATTTGACTAAGAATATCTGGTCTTAAAAGGAGCTCGCTCAAAACTCAAACAAGCTAATCATTTGCACAAACTCCTCTCAACTTTAAAATCTAAATTTCTAAATGGTGGATGATCATCTTGGTATAAAACTTGGAGATTCTGTTCAAACGGCTCTCTAAACATACACTGCATAATTTGAGAAGAATGCTCAAGCTGAGAATGATAGATACATAGATCTTATTGAGAAATCAGTAAAACACATCATTAAAGATGAAGTAAAGATTCAACTTCCTCAGATTCTACCGAAGGAGGTATCTGACTTCGCCCCACTCCTGTGATCCAAAGCACCATTACTGAATCACTTGAGAATGTTGTCTTAGCAAAATCTTCGTCTCAACCAAAATCTATGTACGAGGCTACAGCATCACTCACTAGGTTTGAATTGAAGAAGATCCTTTTAGACAAGATGCAGAAAAGTAAATCGTATAAAGGAGCTTAAGAACACAAAGAACTCTACGATGGACTGGTCAAATCTTACAAGCTTGACAAGGACCTCTTTGAATCTTATGGTAAAGCATATTCATTAAAAAGAGACCGTGAAGACAAGGACAAAGATGAAGACCCTCCAGCTGGATCAGACCAAGGGTTAAAGAGACGGAAAGAAGCAATGTTGCTGAAACCATCAACAGGATTACATCAAATGAGTCAAGTCAAGCCTCATCCAAAGGCACCAAGTCTCAGTCAAAATCATCTGGTAATCTACGCAAGTAGAGGAATCAGTGTTTGAGGTTGCAGACACCGAGATGCCACAGAATCAAGGAAGTGATTTGGGTCACACTGATGATCAACCCAATGTCGAGGCTGCTTCAAAGGATGACTGGTTCAAGAAACCTGAAAGACCTTCGACTCCTGATCATGATTAGAATGCTAGAAAATCTATTGACTTTAGACCACCTCAAACCTAGATCAGCCTAATTGCTGTTATGCTGCAAAAGCCTCCTTCTCACTCTAGCTTATTTTCTTTGCTTATTTTTATGTGCATCTGCTCATTAAGTTTAGTTCCCAATCACATCCTTGTCATTTTCAAACATAAATCGTCAATCGTCTCTCGATTTTCCATCTCCAGCCTCGTTGGGACATAACGACCCGGGAACACTCTATACTGCTTCCGGATTTCATTGATCTCGCGTGATTTCGTCCCTTTGTTGTGTCTTTGTACATGTTTGTATTCGTTTACGTATTTAAGGGGTGAGTTCGCGCGAGTCAGGTTGCTAAGTCCTTATCCTTGTAAATACAGTATTGGGACGATTGAGATTCATGGTAGTATTTATTTCGCGGAAAAACGAGGAAGAAAAGTTAAGTCAATACCCCCTATGTTTGTCAAATGATATCCATGTTATTTTGATCCATCTCAAATCGGTTCATTAGTTAGATTGTAAATATCGAGCATGTAAAAGCTCAAGTGTAGGGGTACGTGATATAAAACCCCATGTGATGTATTATGTTATTAAAAAAAATAAGAAAAGAAAAAGAAAGAGATTGATGTAGAGTTGTGTAGAGTTTGTATATCTTCGTCCGAGTCTTGGCTTAGCAACCAAAATCAACGTGTATTCGTAAAAATAATTAGCTAACCCTTCCACACCAAATTCACCCAAAGTCACCACCCAAATGTATCCCATCCGTTTCTGTTTCCATTATATTTATCTAACACCTACACCCCACAACCCTTTAAAAGACCTCTTAGATAGTAATGAATAATACTTGCACCTAGCGGTGGAGGTTTGATCCTTTACAAAGCCTATGATAATTTAGATGCTATGACAAGTAATGAGTGTGATTTTCCATTTCCCTATATGTTATAATTCATTATACACCCGAGTGAAAGAGAGAATCCCAAACACTTATGTGAGGTGCTAGTATGTATTTTCCGTGCTTTTAATTACGAGGTCTAGGAGGTTGTGTTGTAGAATATTTTTAAAGAGTAGGTAAAATGACCCCTCATATTGTTATTGTCTAGATAGAAGAGCCCATTTGCTTGAGGACAAGCAAATCCCAAGTGTAGGGGTATTTGATGAGGTGTCATTTTATACAGTTTTTCAGGGTCGTTTAACCCCCAAAATCGTGCATTTATGCCCAAAATAGGTACTTAATCTTTCCTTTTCAGGTATTTCACATTTGGAAGACATTTGGATGAATTACACGTGACTTGGGCTCATTTGGAGAAGAAACGGAAGAGATTACGAACCAACACAAAGACTCTTGAAGATTTGTGCTCACAGAGCCTGGAGACGGCGTCACAAGCCATACACGACACCGTCACAACTCATCAAGTAACGGCGTCACATCATTCAAGACGGCGTCAGCCCGCACCGACTCAAACGTAGATCTAGAAAATTCTTCTTACGATGGCGTCACGACTAAAACGTGATGCCGTCACGTCGTTTTTCCTATATATACAAACCCGAATTTAGGGTTTTAAGTGTGTAACTTTAGAATAAAAAGAGGGTACGAACCCTAGTTCGTTTAGTAGCTGTAGGAGACGATTTTAGGGCCTAAAACCCCTATTGTACCTCTTCCAATTCATGTTTTAATCAAGTAAGGTTTACTTAATCATTCAATATGTCTATGTGTTGTTTGATTTATTATTCTTGCTTTATTCTTAACATGCTTGGCTAAACCTCCTACTTTGTTTATTTATGACTGTATGAAACCTAGAATGTAGATCTTAGTGGTGTTGCTTCTTGTGATGGATGTGCACGTTAGGTCTTAGAAAACCAGCTTTTGTATGTATAGCTGTTGATATGTATAGGGAAACGTGATTGTGCAGAAAGGATACTATCGGGTAACAGTCTTCATACTATGTTGCCCCTTAATATAGTTGATCCACTTTTAATGTATTTCACATGCACTTAGTAAACTCCTAGGGGCCGTGTAATAGTCTTCATACTACCTTGCATGTGCGTTGCTCTAACGGCATACTAAGTAGACGGCGGGTTCGTGTAATTCGTTCATGCTTTAGGAAATAGTTACATAGATCATCACAAGTGTGACAAGGAAACAACACTAGGGGAAGCAATCTAGAGAGTAATACATGATTAAATAGACATAATCTTTTATCTTATTGTTATCACCATTAGTTTAGATTATTATTTAGTTAAATAGCTAAAACCAAACCACTCTATCAATTATATGATTTACTTGCTTTCTATAAACTATAAAATACAAAAAGAATCTTCCCTCAACCCTTAGAATTCTGTTAAACCGTGATCAATCCTTCCCAACCTATTCCTCGAGTGAACGATAAACAACCCCGAGTCTTGCCTATACTACACTACAACGATTAGGTGCACTGCCTATGGAGTTGTAAAACTTCTCGTGTAGAAGTCTAACGATGACCGCACATCATTTTTCTAAATCAATTTTCAATCTTATGTCCATGGGAAGCCTCACAAGGGTATCTGGACATAGGAAAGTTGAACACGAATTGATGGCTTAATCGGGAAGATAGTAACTTACCGGTTCACTCTTACCGTGTTGTCTGCTTTGAGACGCTCCGGTAATGAGAACGGCTAGTACAGCTGCGAAACCCTGTCAAGGAGATTCTTTGGAATTCTACCTGATCACAGGCAGTATTTATACTGATCAACGGGGAACCGTGGTTATTGCAACCGTATTCGACGAAGTGACAAAGCCACTTTCGTCCATACATGTTGATTATCACTAACCCTTTCATGCAGGTAATCCCGATGGTCACAGCTATTGGATCAAGACAAGTCAAGATTCATAGCCACATGCTCATACTCGATCGACATACATAAAGACATCATGAAAGCTCAAGTACATGTTTCAAGACTTCCGCTACTCTGATACCGCACGTCCTTCTTGAAGCGATGAAGTGTTAAAGTTAAAGAACTTCAAGAAAGATGTCTTATTCAAGCTTTCAATCTTAAGAAAAGCATGAGCATGTTGGTCCAAAAGTCACAAGTACACAAGACGGCGATAATATCTCAAGATGATGATAAAAGATTATGCTTGGTTGATGATCTCAAAGAAGTTCCAGTTCACATACAAGTCAAGCTATATGGAACAAGCTCAAGCATAAAGTCAAAGATCACTACAACATATCACAAGTTATTGATTGAAGTTTAAAGACTACGAGCTCAAGACTCAAGACAAGCATAGTATGCTAGGATTAACTTTTTGTAACATGGAGTGACCTCCCTTGGGGGGAGATTGTTAGGAATACGAAAGTATCGGTCACTTTCATAAATATCGTAAGATAGGCTCGTAGTATAGTTTTTGGAATCTTAGTAAAGTAGAAAGGCCAAGGCCCATGGAGAGCCCAAGCTTAAGCCCTTGGTCGGCCAAACATGTAGTATTTATACCCCTCTCCACACCTTGAAGAGGGTTGGTTGTTCACTTGTTTATTTCTTAATCTAACATTGTCTCTTTTCCTTTCTCTCTTTAAGTGTTCAATCCACCCACTTTCTCTCTTTAGATTTCTTGTCATTTGATTATGAGATAAGATACATCATATATTCTACAAACCGAAAACAAAATTCACGTATCTATGTATATTTTTATATATTTATATATATATAAAATCATTAAAAACACTTTTCTACTATAAATATAACCATTTTAAAGTTTAAATTATTTTTTATAAAACTATATATAATTAAATGAAAAAGGAAATATCAAATTATTTTATAAAACATTAAGTATTATTCGGGTCAATTCAAAAACCAAACCAAATTTAAATTTGATGGTCGAGTTCGGTTTCTCATTTTACCCATAAATCTTTCAACTGAACAAAATAATAGAACCGTTAAACTCCATAGACAAAATCAGTATTGAATAAAAATAAACGCAACTCTAGTTGCAGGCTTAACTTGTGGTTTAACTGATAACATATAAAGAAAAAATTGATAACCGCCATTATCTCACATTAAGTGTTCAGTTTTGACTTTTTGAAACTTTTTTTTGACAAGTTTTACTTTAAATATTTTTACATGTGTTATATAATACTTAATCAAAATTATACTAATAACAATACATTTAAAACTCAACCAATTCTTATATTTTGTATCAAGTATTAAATAATATAATGAAACAATAAAATTAAAGTTGAAAAATATTATTTACTTAAACAAGTTAAATGGGTCACAAACGAGTTACACGTGTTATGCAGGTTTGAGTTAGGGTTGAGTTTCTTGACACGATTAATAAACGAGTCGTGTTCGGGTAGAGTTCATAATAACCCTCCTAACACTTAGTAAAAAAAATTATATCCAACTTACTTTTGCGATATTGATTACTTGACTTAGTTTATATGGTTAAAAAACAAAATATAATATAGTTTAGTCTAATGTCATCTTATAAACGATTTTTGTGATGGTTTGCATTATCTCATTTGCTAGTTATGTAACAAAAATCAATAATTATTGGTATTTCTTTCCACTAATAAAAAATAGAAAAAAACATAAAGAAAGAAAAAGAAAAGCAAATAACAAGAATGTACAGGAAGAGATTAGAACACATGATCCCTTCATTACCAAACAATGCATTAACCATTTACAACATATTGTTCTAAGATTATTTTTATAACTATTTATTAAGTGTTAGTGCCATTTGTCTAGTAATGTTTTTTTGAACAGTGAATATGGGTTGATAATAATAATATATATCACTAATCATATTTAATGAAAAGTTTGTTGTTAACAATGTTCTCTATTATTGTTTTCAGTACTTTCTTGTTACTAAAATGCAACATACATAAGAGGGACAATGCGAGATGGAGAAGATGGGGTGACTAAGGAACCGGCAAAGAGAAACTATATAATATCATGTTATGTTTTATGAGATGCTCTCTAGATTTTTTATTGTTTCAGTGATTATTTCTTCTTTAGAAACAATAACTTAGTGAAAACCTAAAAAATTATTGGTTAATTTTGATTCAAAACACAATTGTTTATTTGTACATGTGTAATTTTGAATACACTTTGTTGTTTTTTCTTTTAATCTTTTGCAGCTTACAGTAGTAGCCATTGGGCCCTTATATAATAGCCAGTTAATTTCTTGATATATAACAACTATCTTCCTAAATACGCCTCATGAATTATTGGCTGGATTATAGTTATTTTTATAAATATAACTCCGTTACAAAGGGCAAAAGGAGGGGTGTTCACAAGTGGTGAAGGGGGTAATATCACCAAAACCGAAACAAAAACCGAATCGAATATGTTAAAACCAAATCAAACCCAATTAAATATTTGGTTTTCGGTTTGGATCTGATTTCGATAAAATGTAAATCGAATCAAACCGAAAACAAAATTAACGTATCTATGTATATCTTTTATATATTTATATATAATTTTTTTTATTAAAAACTCTTTTCTACTATAAATATAATCATTTTTAAGTTTAAATTATTTTTTATAAAACTATATATAATTAAATGAAAAAGAAAATATCAAATTATTTTATAAAACATTAAGTATTATTTGGGTCAATCCGAAAACCAAACCAAATTTAAATTTGATGGTCGAGTTCGGTTTCTCATTTTACCCATAAATTTTTTAACTGAACAAAATAACTAAACCGTTAAACTCCATAGACAAAATCAGTATTGAATAAAAACAAATGCAGCTCCAGTTGCAGGCTTAACTTGTGGTTTAACTGATAAGATATAATGAAAAAATTGATAACCGTCACTGTCTCACATTAAGTGTTCAGTTTTGATTTTTTGAAACTTTTTTTTATCAACTTTTACTTTGAATATTTTTACATGTGTTATATAATACTTAATCAAAATCATACTAATAACAATACATTTAAAACTTAACCAATTCTTATATTTTGTATCAAGTATTAATCAATATAATAAAATAATAAAAATTAAAGTTGAAAAATATTAACTTTAAGAAATAGACACGGAACACTTAATATGAGACACATATAATAAAACTTTTTAAAAACCGATTAAGTACAACACTTTGGGTCTCGTAAATTTTTTGATTATATGGGCCCAAATATTATAAGGCCCCAAATCCATTAATAATCACTCCAAATTCGAAGTTTCTGATTATCGAACGAGATGTATTGTTTAGTGCTCGCGCGTTGCGGCGGAGTTGTTTTTGACTTGATTTCTGTATTTGTCGTTTGTCGGAAACATTTTCTGCCAGATTTATGAAGGCGATTTTAATTTGTCGAAAGTTTAACTTAAAATTTTCCTTTTAACGTTATACATTTTTTTTTGTTTGAGTGCCTATGTAAATGTGTAAAAAATTATATAGCGATTCCTTCAAAGAAACTTTAGGGTAGTTTTTAAGTTATTAGATATGTAAAGGCGTGTTTCGAATCTTTTTTTGTCCCCAAAAAACATACCTTAAACTTTAACAATTTTTATAAAATCGTACGCATCTTAAAAACATATCAATGTTGGGCTCTTTTTTTCCATAATCCAGAGGTCTTCTCGTCGGTATATTTCTTATCAAAGAAGTTGCTGGATATTTGTTAGATATTTGAGAAAGAAAGTTTAGATATTTGATAAACAAAGTTTGTTGTATAAAAAAGCCGTAAATAACAAGAAGTATAGGGTAATTATTGTAAGAAGTAAAGTATATGATAATTATAAATTAAGCTTCCAATTTTTTTTTAAAAATCATACGTATCTCAAAAGCATATCAATATTTTGCTCGTTTTGTTCGTAATCCAGATGTCTACTCATCAGTATATTTCTTATCAAATAAGTTGCTGGATATTTGTTAAATATTTGACAAAGAAAGTTTGTTATATAAAAAAAATCGTAAATAGCAAAAAGCATAAGGTTATTTATATAATTCAAATTTTTATATAATTGTACGTCTTGAACTTTGTGGTTTATTTTAAAGTTATTAGATAGTTTAAGGGTGTGTTTTGAAAGTTTTTTTCCTTTTCAAAAATATATATAAAACTTCTAACATTTTTTATAAAATCATACTTATGTTAGAAGTATTGCAATATTGAGCTCCTTTTATTCGCAATTCGGAGATCTTTTCAGCAAAAAATTTTTTTACGAATGAATCGATAGATATACGTTACATATTTGATAAATAAAGTTTGTTATATAAAAAAGTCGTAAATAGCTAGAAGTTTAAGGTAGTTTTTATAACTTTTTGCATAGTTTGAAGGTTTATTTTGTAATTTTTTAATTTATTCAATTTGGTGCCGGTGCTTTATGTTTTCATTTTTGGGCGGTGCTATCTGTTTTGGGCTCTCTTTTTGGGCCGGTGTAAAACGACGTCGTTTTACACCGTAATTGATATATATAGTAATACTGAAAAGAATAATTGCTATGGTTAATAGTCTTGTTTACTTGTATGTGTAACAATTTAACTAGTTGATTTTGAAAAATGATTAGTGATAATTTAAATACATAATACACTTTTCGAATGATTTATAGCTAAAACCAAATTGAAAGGATCCAACCCAAAATTCAATTTGGTTATGATCTATGTAAATTTGGAGCTAGTTTGTTTGGTTTAATTTAAATTTTCACGAGCAGAAAACCAAATGACTATACCCCAGGTACGTAATTGGTTCGGTTTGAATCGATCCAACCAAACAAATGACTCTCACGGGTAAGAAAACCCTTTACATTAGTTACTTTTTTTTTGGTCAAGCACTCAACTACTCAAAGCTTAGAGATGTGACTGGTGCACAATAACCATTGTTATCATCTAAGTAAAAGTAAAAGCAAGGTTACCTAGCAAACATCAAAAGTGCATTGTTGTCAAAGGGCATGACACATATACGTAACCATTTAATAATTCGCAATACCGAGTTCAAAAAGCCGTTATTATTCTTATGAAATTCCAAAGGTACAGCAGTATCTATTAAGACAATTATCATCAAAAGTTAGTACTTGAACGATGTTGTACAAAATAAACAAGTGTTTTGCGAACACAAAATGTGTAAGTTAATTACACGAGATATATTACATACATAGGAGAGATTAACAAAGTTTTTGTGAGAAACACAGAAAAGTATTGATTACATAGTCATTTATCTAAGTTTAATAGTATAGGGATTAACTAGTGCAAATAAGGAAGGACTAAATTGTAATATGTAATAATCTTTAATTGCTTTCTAGTCTCTCATTCATTTCTATAAAAAGAGAGCTAAGAAAACATTAAGGGTTGGTATTTTTTCTCTCTCTAATATAATATTTCTTTTTTTCTCTCCTCTCATCTCCCCCCTCTACTTGTCACCCTCCTCTCTCTCTCTGTACTCTCTCTCTAAAACTTTCTAGTGTAGTATTTTGTATCATTATTTTTTTTTGAACGGCAGAATTTTATTAAGAAAGCTAGCAAGAAGCTAGGCGAAAAAAGGATTACATAGAAATAGAGTTAATCGGGTCATTAAGCCACGCTACCCAAGAAACATTACATTTACTACACCTATTCTTCACCCAAAGATAAGTTTGAGAGACAAAGTTGTCGAAGATCATTCTCTTAAGAGGCTTCTTCAAGGAAAATAGAGACTCGTTTCTATACCTCCACATATGCCACCCCAAGGAATAAAAAGAAGCTTCCAAGATTGATTTTTGGAGACTACTTATCTTGAGACTTCCTAACCACGAATACCAGAAACTAGGATCAACAAAAACGGGGATGTGAATATTCCACCAACGCCCCAACAGTTTGAACAGATCTATCGCCATCGAGCAGCCAAAAAATAAATGGTTTCGGGATTCAATATCAGTGCCGCAATTAGGACACAAGAAGCTAGGAATATTTACTCCTCTTTTCGCAAGGTTAGGCCTAGCAGGCAACCTGTCAAGGAACATGCGCCATAAAAAAATCATTATGTGTTGTTTGTTGGTACTAGTTCGATATTTCATCACATGAGGTAGGTTTAGGAACTTCAATTTCATAAGTAAATAAGTCGTCATCAATTCCGCTTAATCTGTTAAATTCGTTGAAGATCATCCCCAGCTGTGTGTCATAAGTGAACAAATCATCATCGATCTTGAGTAGTCCAAGTTGTTCGAACTCTTCCTTAATCACCTTTGTCATTGTTACTGAAAATAATCATAAAATCATCAGTAGAACCAGTTTGGAAAAAGGCATATATAGAAATTTAAGCTCGAAGTTCGAATACAAAAAACTTCTTTCAGCTGTTGTCATAGATGATCGATTAGCCAATATTCAATGGATTGAAATACGCGTACAGGTCTGTTTGGAATACTTTGTAGTTGTTTAAGAAAGTTAAATACGCCGGTATCAATTAATTGTATACGTAGTATTCAGGGTTATCGGACCAGAACACAATAAAAATAAACAAAATAAAACACACAAACAAAACAAACAAACAATTATAAACAAATATACATAATTTTACACTGATCTAAATTACACTAATTCTAGGGGTTAGTAATCTAATGTTTAAAAACCCAAAATTTTAATAAAAAGTAATGGTTGTTGAACAATTTCACTACTTGCATCGCGCCAAAAATCTTGTGTGGTCGTCGTGTAGGTTGTTATTATTAGTTATTTAATTTTACATTTTATATTTTGACGACTAACAAAAAACAACCTTTACGGAAGGTTACTGTACCCGATCAGATTTGTTTCGTTGGTAAGTCGGGTGTAGATCACTAAGAGCGAAGAACGTAAATCTTTTATTCTATCACTATTGTGGTTTAACTAAACTAGTTAATTTAAACTATGTTAATTCTATTCTATGTTAAACATATGCTAAACCTAAGTTAATCTTAATTCTAGATAAGGGGGTGTTTTCAGCCTGAGAGACTGGCACATGTTTTGTGGTAACTTAGATCAATTTAAGACACAATAGCACATGCAAGCAGACAGGCAAAAGATAGAAGAGCGATCTAGCCAAATATAAGAAAACTGTATTAACCATGATTACTCTAATTAAAATGTTGGTTTGTTTATTTAGTGCAATGAATGCTTATCTCGAGGTGGCATATCATTCCAATATTTAGGCGAGACTTCTTCCTAAAACCTAGACACGTAGAATTCTGTCACAATTGAACGTATCCACATAAAGCATCCTATTTGATAATTATAATCTATCTTAGGTGATTAATAATGGTGATCTTATTAAACCCTAGCTCATAGAGACTTTACCTACTTACTACTTAATGGAAATTTATATTCTAGTAGTCCACTGTCCAAGTCTCTACCTAAAGAATCAGTACGTTATTTGTTGACGCAAAGTCACTTGCAAGTCCAACATGTACACATATCCCAAAGGTAAAGATCGGCATAAAATTGTGGACCTACTTGATCTAAAGAAAAAAAAAAAAAAAAATTTTTAAAAATTAAAATCACTATATGAGAGCAACTCCCGACATCTATCTAACTTGTCGTATCACTAGATCCAGTTACTGATAGGATCGAATATATAAAGTACGTTAAACAAGAATAAATTATTAGATAACCATAAACAATGCATCAACGATAAATTAAGCATTCGAGATAAACAAACCAAACATTTAAATCTTCATAATAATGGCTAATACCCAAGGGTATTAGCCCTTAATCATTGTAATCAATACATAAGTAATAATCCAACCAAGGTAAACTAACCGAGTTAAACGAATGATACCAAAAATCGAATGATTACAAGAGTATAGGAGATTACAAGGTGTTTCCTATGGAATTAGTAGGTTTGGTTGACCTCTTATGCTCTTATTGTCTTCTGAAAATCAACTTTTGTGGTTACGGTATCGAAAATATGATCAAGCACACTGAAAACTCGTTTTTAGGTTTTCTATTTATACTTTCTGGAATTTTGTCGATATGGCGTATCCAGAGAGATGGATATGGCGTATCGGGGGTTTCTTGGAGTAGGGACCATGTTTGATATCTTCCAGAATATTTTATTACTTTATATTGAATACGCGTAAGGAGTTCTTCTGGATACGATGTATTGGACTTTGTATCTTTATGGTTTCTTGTGAAGTGCAAGCACAGATACGCCACATCTTCTTTGATGGATATGGCGTATTGGATGTTAGAACAGTAATCTTCAAATGTATTCGTTTAAGCTCCAGAATGCGTGCCTTTTTGCTAATCTTCACCAAGTACTTCATAATTACTGCAATTCTCAAATACAAACGATTAAGTAACAATTCTTGCAATAATTATACAAAATGGTTATTTACATGGGATAAATGATGTTATAAAATTGGCGTTATTGGATGTCATCACTACATAATTAATATGGCCAAAAGATCAACATAGAACCACTGAACACATCTAGGCCTTCTATCTACATCTCATCCTATGGCTGAGATTAATTAGAATTAAATAAAAAAATTAAAACTGATTGGGTATAACGTGGGATTACACACACACACAATACACACTCATTCACCGTACCCTCATAATTTTCACACACACTCATTCACTCACCTTAATTCTCTCAAACACACTCTCTCAATGCTCTCTATAGATCTTAACCACCCCAACTTATTGAACAAACCCTAATTTTACCCCCAAATTGTATGGAAAGTGGATTTGCGTGATGAAATCGCATCGAGGAAGGGTAAATCAAAGGTTGATTCATCATTTACTAAATATGACGAAGTTGTGAAAGGTATTTTTTTTGCTTTTATGCTTATTTTTTAGTTGATTATGCGTAAATAGTAGCAGAGTAAGGTTTACAAGAATCATTTTTATTTGATTACGTTAATATTTAAACTTATATTCAGATTATATTGTATGCTTATTTCATGTTGATTGTACTTATATCATTAATAAGCCTATAAATCGGGTGTTTTTATTTGATGAAATTATCAAGTAGATTCGGTTTAGATTAGTCCTTATTTTTACGCTTATTTTGATTAATCGACTGCTTGTGTAAGTAGTAGAATTAGTTAACTACTTATTTTTTTAGAATCACATGTGATTGTTAATTTAAGAAGCTTTAGTATAAAAAATTATTGTTTATTGAAGTGGTTTTAGTAATTGTTGATTAGAAAATGGCATTTGATAGTATTTTGTTAAGTATTTTTGATGTTTATAATCAGTAGCTAAATTAGTTAAAGTAGATGAAGTAGTTTTGATGTTGATATAAAGTAGTTTTTATGAAGAATCACATGTGATTTTGTTGATGTTAAGTTTTTTTGTTTATCTTAGTTGATAATTAGTAGTAAAATATTGTTATTCTTTTGCGTTTATTAACATTTAATTTGTCACTATCAACTGTTTAAAGCGTGGATCTGCAAAAAATAAAAGTAACTACCAAAAAATAGTTTATAATAAGTTTGCAAAAAAGTGCAGCAGCCTACCTCAAAGCCTAACACCAAGACTCATGTTAAACGGAAATCAAAAGAAGTTGTAAAAGAGAAACCTCATGTTAAACCGAAAGCTGCTCTTGTCAAATGTAAACGTGTTGTCATAGCGAAAGTTGCTCATGTCAAATCAAATGTTGGCAAAAGGAAGAGATTGGATAAGGATGTAGCGCCTGAGGAGGTAAAGGATTAACAGGTAGTTTCTGATGAAGATGGCGATGATGTGGATGAGCGTGTTTCTAATGAAGAGGGTAATGATGCAGGAGAGGATGTTTCTGATTAAGAAGGTGAGGTCTATGAAGCTCATGAAAGTAAAGAGGTTGATGAAACTAATGAGGTTTAGGAGGGGGTTAAGAAAAGTACCAAGGGTAAGAAGAAGGGCGTTGTTTCAAAGTCTAAGAAACGGAAGCATGTTTCTGATTATGATTCTTTGTCTGAAGAAGAGAAGGTCTCGAAGCCTATGAAACTTTCTAAGATGAAGAAGCAAGTTTCTGAGTCTTCCTCATCCTCGGAAGAGGAGAAACCCTTAAAGAAGAAGAAGAAGAAGCGTGTAAAGCAGGGATAGGATGTGAAGAAGAAAAGGAAGAAACCATTGACCGTCGTACATATTAAGAGAGAAAAGTATTTGAGTGAATTTCCAATTCTACGTTCTAGGACAGTGCCTTGTTCATTATTTTCTGCAATTCGTGACTCCCAAGTTGACATGAAATCATTTCGGTCGAATGTTGGTTTTTCGTCATTGCATTATGTTTTTATAGACACACTTTGTTAGAAACACAGAAAAGTGTTGATTACATCGCCATTTATCTAAGTTTAATAGTGTAGGGATTTAATAGTGCAAATAGGGAAGGACTAAGTTGTAATATGTAATAACCCTTAATTGCTTCCTAGTCCCTCATTCCTTCCTATAAAAGGAGGGCTAAGGAAGGGTTAAGGGTTGATGATTTCTTGTCTTTCTAATCTAATATTTCTTTCTTTCTCTTCTCTCCTCTCCTCCTTACCCACGTCCCACTCTCTCTACTATGTCTCTACAACTTTCTAGTGTAGTATTTTGTATGATAATTTGATCTTTATCAATTGGTATCAATCGCCATGGGATGATTTGAAGTGTTTTTCATGAAGAAAGTTATCAAATTTGAAGACTTTGAAGAACTTGAAGACTATGAAGACTAAAATGACAAGTTCTTAAATACAAAGCCTTAAAATTTAAAGAAAGTTGTAATTTTTAGAGATTCCGGAAGATAAAGTCCTGAACTTTTTCAATTTACTTTGCAAAAGTCACTCAAAAACGTAATCTTTACGTTAAAGTCGAAGTCTTTAGTGGTTTTCGTGGAAAAATTTCAAACTTTAGCATAAAGGTTTGAACTTTTTTGGTTTTCTCGCAAAAAGATGCAATATTTAAGCTAGAAACATCACCGGAAACAACTCGAAAACAAAACTGGAACAACCCGTGACCGACCCACGAGTATCGGTCAGAAGACTCCAACCGAAATCATAGTGCGAGCCTATACCCTGTAACTCGCTCTGACTAACTCAACCTATCTACCTAACTTAGCCCGAACCACCGACCAATAACCTTCTCTAGTCCTCATCATCGCTTCATAAACCATTACTTATATCTGTTTGAGTCACCAACCTATACACTATCAGGTATTAAGAACCACAAACAGAAGTAGAACTAGACTCATTGTAACTAGCTATTTAAGACTGTAACTGACTAACAAGAATTGTGACTATCAATTTTGACTCAAGAACACGTATTTTTTTATTGGAAAACAGAAAAGAAGGAACAATTTAGTGTGTGTTTTAGATTGGGAAGTGAAAAAAGGAAAGTGATGAATTAAGGTGGTTGGTGATGGTATTTTTAGTTTATTGGACATAATTCTAACATAAAATTGCAATGTGTCTAGACGGGATCACAGCTCTCATACCAATTGATATGCACCTTTACGTAACTTAAGTCTCATTAAAAGGTTGTCAAGCATCTCTAGGAATTACTTAAGGTTCGTTAAAGGATTGCTACAAGCCTGGTAAAATGAACCGACCAATGAATAGTAGATATTGTTCGCTTTGGCACCTCTACCCTAATCGCCCCTCGGGTGCCGTGTCCCGTACCGGAAACTTTTCGGAACGGGAATCACCCGAATCGTGTGGAAACGTTTCCCAAAATATGAAACGTTTCACCCGTAATTATAACGCCCAGCTCACGAGTAGGAATCGTCCGGAAACGTTTTTGGGCCTATTTTTCACGTTTCTGGGCTAATTTTGGAGCAGAAACTCCTTTGCTACAAGCGTTAGCTTTTAGAGTTCTTGATCAACCCACTTCTTCATCTTGTTCTGAGCGGAATTGGAGCACCTACTCGTTTGTTAACCCACTTAGAAGGAATAAGTTAACTCCTAAGCGTTTTTGTTCATAACAATCTGCGTCTTTATCAAGGAGCACCGAACAATATTTGAACGAGAAGACCAAGATGTGGGATGTTTTGAGAGAGGAGTTTTTGGTACAAAGAATATACAGGCTTCTTTTTAGAGTTAGCTCAACTATCACTTGATGAGCCCGAGCTGGAAAACGTCTTTTTCTCTCAGAATACCAACTAGTTTAGAAGATTCTTACTTATTATATTCGTTATTTATTAACAGTTTCATGTTGACCAATCGTTTGCATCTAATTTGATTAAGATGACATTTTGGGTGATAACGAATTTTGATGTCGTAGATGTTAATGTTTATTTATTTTATTCATCAATATATATATAAATATATAAAATCCACAAACGTTTCCAGCCGTACCCGTATCTTGTATTTTGGGACATTGGCGTTTCCCCGTCCCCGTCCCCGTTTCCGTACCCGTCCCCGTGCAACATAGACTACCTCACACTTTTGTTCTTCATATAATGCATATACATTATACTAAAACGCGTCCACCAATTCAAGGAGTAGTTCTTGTACCTTAAATACTGAGCATCTCCTCTATTTGTGAATGATGCGGGACAAGGCATGTATCAATACATCTCCCCCCTCCCCCTGAAGAGATTCGTTGTCCTCGAAAAATGATCTACCGAGTTGTCATCGTGACTAATTAGAGGTCGATCTTATACCAATTGGTATGATCATTCTAGATTTCAACAAGAAATGAAGAAGATCAAACTACTAACAAGATTCCCAAGGAAGAAAAAGAGATTCGAACTAGTAGGACGGATTTGTTATTGGAATTGTGAGTTTGTTACGGATAGAAGCTTGATTACAAAGATGATAGATGAAATGTAAACTAACTATTACAATGTATTTATACTACTGAAATGAGAATTGAATGAAATGAGTTTTGGCGGGTGAGTTTGACTTTTGTTGACCATTGGTTCTGACTCATTTCACTAGCACCTGAAATAATTATTGTATTTGATTATTTTCGTCGGAGATGATTTACCTCTCTACATTAGTCAAATGTATGTGATAAAAAAGAGTGGAACTACATATACATAGGTAGATGTGTGAGTGGATGAGAGATTATACCTTGTATTAGATAAACAAAAATATATTCTTGGATATTTTTATATTTAGAGCATGATTATTCAAGACATCTCTTATTGTGTCTTTGGGTGAAAAGTGAATAATAGAGCACCTCTCATCAAATTTTCCATGGATGGCTCTTGAAAAACAATAATACACAATAATACGTGAATATGCCAAACATTGGATATATGTAGGTCATTCACTCTGCGAATCAACAGCCACTAATTTGAATTTGACATGACACTTTGGTATGCATGTACCACGTTTTTTTATGTCAAAATTCAGGACCACAATAATACACAATAAACTGATAGATATTTTGATGTTTGTAGATCCTTTAATTAATTCTTTTTCATGTGTCTTTAAATTAGTTAGGAAGAAAAAAAAAAGAAAAAAAACATTTGTCTTTAGTCTTTAATTAAACAAATTTGTAGCAATTTACTTCACCGATTTAAAACTAGCTTCTAATTATGTAGGTAGTGTTATCGTGCAGCTTTAAAAATGAGCATCACAAGTTATGCCAATGTTTTTTTTTGATGTACTTCATGTTTTCAACCCATGCGTGTGAGAAGATTAGTCTCCAAAAGTTTATCGCTGGAAACCTGCCTCGATGCACCTTTTTTGTGCCAGAATGACCCTAATCACTCAAGGACCTATTGAATGTCGATTGAAGGAAACAAATAGTAGCAAACTAACCATCTTCAATAGTAGAAAAAGGCTATCATGTACCAAAAAAAACAAGGAAGTACATTTGTTTTTATCCCTCTCTTTTTAAAATTTAGTGAACTACTCCGTACATTAAAGAAGTGGCAAAGGAAACTCGGCTTATCTATCCAACACTCCTCTCCAATAACAAGAAGAAAAAGAAGGAACTCCTGTATTCACATATTCTATAGTTTATCTATATACAATTTACACAACTCAAGCACCAATTTAGTAATAATGATGAAAATTAGTAGCAAAGAACATCATGTTTACAGCTTATTTATTTGTTTTTAGCTTGAATGCGACTAACAGCTCAACTTCATTCATATTGAGAGCCAGTGAACATGTTTCGGATGGAGTTAGCAATGGTGGAGATAGTATCAAACCACCCTTTTTTCTACGTCTAAAAGGGTCTCATGATTCTGAAGAGCCCCAATGCGAGCAAATGTATGGATTTTTGCCATGTTCAAGCAATCTTCCTGGTCATTTATTTCTTATTGTGGTATATGAATACCGTTTAAATCATGTGAATCATACGCTGGTGGTGATGGGAAGAATTTTTCGGTGTTCTAGGCACTAACTTTTAATGGTGCAAAGTGTTTTTCCAGCTTCTTGATACACTTCCGATTCTCTATTTCCCTCATCGAAAATACCACTTACTTCTATATCTCATATTTTCATAGTATATATAATAAACTGGTAACTCTTCGCGGTTCTGTAGTGAAGTTAATATGTATAAATACTGGCCAAACTAGTCGGTTATAAATATATATGGATACAACATGAAAACGATAGGCTAGTTAGTGCGGCTGTGGACCAAGCCACTTTGTATAAGCAAACCCAAACTTGTCGATGGGCTTGCTAGTGCGGCTTTGATCAGCCACATATAAAAAGCAGATTAAGTAGTTTTAAGTAATCAATCCCAAAGCACCCATATAACTATATTTATAACTCAGTTATATACTAAAAGAATTCTGGGTAAGTTAGATATGGTTGTTCTACCTCACATGTCGATGAACTGGTTTTTCACATTTCTAATTGTCTGTTTGCAGCATCTGGACTGACAAGTAGTAAAGAAAAAGCTCAAGACTATGTTGTAACGGGTGCTGGATTGTTAGCTGGTTCGTCAATATTATTACTCACCGTTCTATGGGGAGTATGCTTCATTTGTGCAGGACCAAAATTCTATGTAAAAACCTGGTTCAAAAGTAAAAAATATAAGGGATAACTACTATTCGCCGGTGTAGCATTCGTCATCTCTATAAAATCTATGATCATTCCCATTTTCATTTCTAATATCCATATATTGTTACAGGTTCTGGTGTTGTAACTGATGCGGAAACCAGTTATCATGCCAAAGTTATGTTCTTTTCGTTGATACCATTTGTGGTCATACTATTACCGAGTGTTTTTGGTTGGTCATATCTAGTCAAGCATACAGGATCGTCGTTCTTGTGTCACTTTGTGTTTCGGTTGTTTGCTTACTATCTTACTTCTTCTATCAGGTATATATATACACGGGTATTCTAGACAAGTGACTTTCAAGAAAATAAGTTTTTAATTATTGATATTGACTTTGTGGTGTCATTTTTTTGCAGCGTTTTGATCCTCGGATTCAGAAGAGAAGAGTGGAGTATGCGGAAGTTGAAAGAAAAGTTGAATTGCATGTACCGTTTTATGAAGTACAAGCACTTATGTTAGATAGGGAAAAACATCTTATGCTTAGGCAAAAGGAAATGGAGAAAATGATGAGATATCCTGAGGCGAACAGCCAAAAAACAATGACTAGGGAAGAATTTTACAATACGTTTCAAGATTGGCTTGATGTCACGAGACAACTAATGGATGATCCATATTCATTGGATAAATCAGGGACCGAATACAATCAGGTCAGGATCACACAAAAAGTAGCATTTTCGTGCATTGAATAATCATAATCAGATGAAAATGGAATGTTAAAGATAGTCTTTGGATCTGATTTTGGGTTTTTAAGTCGTCACTTGTTTAACTGTGTGACAGCATCTGATTATTTAAGAA
The DNA here is from genome assembly GCA_026074375.1 of Tanacetum coccineum. Lineage (NCBI taxonomy): Eukaryota > Viridiplantae > Streptophyta > Magnoliopsida > Asterales > Asteraceae > Tanacetum > Tanacetum coccineum. The sequence continues at coordinate 19,421 of BQNB010042223.1, read as the reverse complement.
TTTTACATTAAACTACCAAAAGGGCTTTTTTTATAAGAAAATTGTGAATTTCAGTCGAATATCTCAGATAAGATTAAGAAAAGGAGCAATCAAGTAAGTTTTTTCTTACCATTGGAGTATCAATGTACGACGTTGCAGCCGATTATACAAAAAATTAGTTATTTGTTCAAAAACAAAAATCAATAAATCAGAAATATCATCTATTTACCGACATTAAAACTGAATGAGTCAAAGTTAAGTCGAAAAATCAGATAATATAATATCGTAATTGCAATTCATAGCACACGTCCTTGGATTTGCTTGAATAGAGCTATCATGTGGAGTTGATTTGTTTGAAACTATCTTTCAGGGTGCGAAACTATTGCTTGACATAAAATAATTGAAGAACTGATATCCCTAATGATGGAACGGGCGTCAGGACAGAAATTGCTTTTAGAAGGTGGAGCACTAGATGAGTCTGCCATCGACAGGTGAAGCAAGGCTATGTCTGCATACATATATGTGAGAATGTGTTGGTACTAACTTTGTTTTAAAACTTCTAGATTCTTTGAACGTATTGATAACAACCACGATGGATTTATTACACGGTTTGAACTTAAAAACTTCATCATGGAAGTTAACTATGAGGAGATATTAATGGACGACGAGATAGCAGAGATTATTATGAGGCATTTAGATATAGACGGAAATGGAGACATCGATAAGCAAGAATTTAAATCTGGGGTTACAAAATGGATCAAAGAGATCGATCATGTAGCTACACGTAACCAACAAAAGCAGTCCCAAGAAAACAACCGAGTACAAAAAATTATTTTCAAAAAATTTGCAAAATACTTGTTTGGTCTATTGTACGAGTCGATTAATTTTTTATTTTGTACAGGTATGTGATAGGTACCAAAAGGCTGAGGCAAAGGCGAAGGAACAGGAAAAGTTAAAGGCAATAATATTGTTACTAGTTGGAATCTTTATGCTAACAGTCTTGGCTGAGCCTCTAGTGGAAAGTGTTCGAGAATTTTCAGAATCTGTAAGGATAGAGCCTTTTTATGTGTCGTTCCATCTAGTCCGCAATGGCTACACAAATGCCAGAACATAAGCTATCGCAGCATTCGAGCTGCGAGTCAGAAAGCGACGCAAACAACACTTTAACTTCGTCCGGATTGTTGTCGTTCCCTTGATTATGCATTCATTAGTAATTACCACTCGTTTGCTTAATAACGGGTCAATTCGGGTCAAATGGGAAAGTCAAATGGGTCCAGAGTAACACAATTTTTCTTTTTCGAACTGATAGTTTATACAAACCGGGAAAATAAAAGCCTAAGCGCTTAATCACCAAATAGTGTTTAGGTCGACTGAACCATATAAATCACCCATACGCCCAGCCCATTTTGCGAGGTTTAACTTATGCCAGCCGTACTTGCATGAAAGCATAACTGACATGGGGGGGGGGGGAATCTGTTTGTATGAAACTGCATAAATACCCACAAATTGGTTCATGAACAACATTTTTTTTAGGTTATTCTGTTCCTAGTCACGGTTATATACTTCCGTGATTGACATGGCATTTCTCGGCTGAAATTCTAGTTGTGGTCATCGTTTGCATCATAATGGGACTTCTTGCAAGTATCAGATCCAAGTTTCCAAGCTGGACATTGTTCATCGCTTTTCCTCTCTATCCTCTGTCTTTGGTAGTGGTTTACTTTGTTGACGATACTTTTCGGTCTGCTTGAAACTTGAACTAGAATATGTACTTGAGCCATGCGCTCTCGGCATATTGTGTAGACTTTAAACTCAAGGTATCAATGTTTATAGCAACACTTCAAGGCGACTTAGATATTTAAGGTCCGATTTTTATTTGTACTTCTACTGGTTTCTATTCGTCGTAGGTTCTTTTACATATTTTTCATTGGACAAATCGTTGTGTAATATTCTATGCAAGGGCCGGGTTTATGTGATAGTTCACTGTGTGCACATGTAAATTAATGTGCTCTTGTTAATTCAACGGTAAGGCATAAGTGTTACATTCAGATCTAAAAGCTCCAAACTATAACATGCAAGTTACTCTTGTTGCAAATTTGCAAATTAATGCCTATAAATAAGCTGGGTGGATTACTACTTCTAATGTCAATCAATCAATTAGAACTAATATTAGCGGTTAAATGGTTTTGGGATAGGTCGGAGATCTCGAGGGGGTGTAACGCATCATTTGTGACTATTATTCCAAAGGTAGCGGATCCGATTGGACTTGGAGATTTCCGACCCATTATTCTTATCGGATGCTATTACAAGATAATTTCAAAAATATTGGCGGAAAGAATTAAGAAAGTCGTGGGTACGGTGGTCAGAGATGCTCAAAATAAATTCATTAAAGATAGATATATTCTGGATGGAATTTTAATTGCAAACGAGTCGATAGAATATATGAAGAAAAGTAAAGAAAAAGGTCTAATCTTTAAGGTAGATTTCGAGAAAGCATATGATAGTATTGAATTGGAGATTCGTATTAGATATAATGAAAAGAATGAGGCTCGGGGTTAAGTGGTGTAAATGGATTGAGAGTTGTCTAAAGTCGGCCACTATGTCAATTTTAGTAAACGGATCACCAACCGAAGAGTTTTGCTTGGAGAGAGGAGTTAGGCAAGGAGATCCAACTATCTTCTTTTCTATTTATTTAGCAGCAGAATGTTTTTGAATGCGATTGTAAAGAAGACGTGTAATAAACGCATTTTTAAGGGCGACAGAGGGTTGGGGTTAACAAAGTGATGGGTTTTCTCATCTTCAATAAGCAGATGACACTTATTCTTTGGGAACATGGAGTCAAAGAGAATGCTAGGTCTTTGATGTGCATTCTAAATGGTTTATTCGAAGAAGTGTCCCGAGCTTCGGGTTAATTCTAATAAAAGGCAAGCTTTATATGGGTGGGGGTTAATCATGTGAGATTGGCGAAAAAGGCGAGATGGATGAAATTGATGAAGGGGAGTTTTTTCGTTTACTATCTGGTGTTTCGCCAATTGGAGAAAAAAATATGAGGCGGGTTAGTGCCTTGGAACGCTCGTTATCGAGAAATTCAAGAAACGACTACCGAGGATAAGCAAAATCGATGCCCTTTGTGGTCGTTTAACATTTGTGTTAAATCTTCTAGGAAGCTTAACATTGTATTACTTTTCGATGTTTCGTGTGCCCGTGAGTGTGTTAAAATAACTTGAGAGTATTCGGAAAAAATTCTTTTGGGGAGGGGTGGGTGAGGGTAAAAAATTAGCATGGGTAAAATGGGATTTGTTGCTAGCTTCACACGGGGAGGGGGGCTAAACATTGGGTCACTTCGAGCAAATAATTTGCACTTTTAGGAAATGGTGGGTGAAGGTTTAGAAAAAGAAGATGGAGCCTTTGGGTTAGATACTCATTAACAGAATTATAACATGGATTAGTGGGGGGGGGTTAGAGGGTGTGAGGGGGGCGGGGCGGGTTATTAAGGGTAGGGGTGTATGGAACGAAATCATTAGAATAGGAGAAGAGTTGGAAGGATTAGGGATTGAGTTTCCAATGTTATTTGAAGGAGTGGTGGGGAATGGTGAGAATGTAGGATTTTAGATAGACAGATGGATTGGAGAGATGAAATTATGTGATAGGTTTTCTAGGTTGTATCATCTAGACAGTAGTAAGGAGGGTAGGGTAGCAAATAAAATAAAGAGAGATGGGTAGAAAGCGAGTGGATATTGGAATGGGTTTGGGTTAGAGAGCTTAGAGGGAGGGTATGTAGGGAATTTGATGAACTAATAAATTTATTGCAAAATGTCGTGGTTGATAATGATTGTAGGGATCGATGGAGATGGACGCTTCAAGAGGATGGTGTATTCAAGGTTAAAGAGCTAACGAAAATGGTGGAGGAGAAAACGCTAAGGATCGAGAATGGAGGACAAAAAACTTTATGGAGCAAGTGGGTACCTAAGAAAGTAAACATATTTGTGTGGAGGGCGCTAAAAGGAAGAATTCCGGTACGAGAGGAGCTAGATAAAAGAGGTATTGATTTGGATACAACGTTATGTCCTTGTTGTGATAGTGTAGTGGAATCATGTGTTCATAGCTTGGTAATGTGCAAATTTGCTATGAGTGTGTGGGAAAAGATTTTTAATTGGTGGACGGATGGAAATGTCAATGTATTTCCATTGAGGAACTATTTGCATTTAATCCTGATCATTCTTTACTTTTTTGGCAAGCGGTTATATGGTCTTCCGGCTATTTGTTTTGGAAAGTAAGGAATGAACGTGTTTTTAAAGGAAAAGTATCAAGTATTGACAAAATTGTTCAAGACATTCAGCTCAAAAGTTTCAAATGGATTACTAGAAGATCGCGAAAGTCAGTGGCATAAACTAGCAATAGTGGCTTAAAGATCCCTCAAAACAGGTTACAAAAAATAACTACCGGACCGAATTGCACTCTCTAGTGGTAAACTACAGGTTCCAATGTTTGATCTGCAGCATGTGTGTTTGGCAATACAGGTTAAGTTCTGTTGTCGGTCCTGCAACAAAGTACGTTTGGATATAAAGTTTCAGTAATGATGTTTGGGTCTGCAACAAAGTAGTGTTTGGCAATAAGTTTCTTGTCTGCGGGTTGGCTTTGCATCAGGTTTTTCTAATGTATTTCGATCTGCAATATTCTGCAACTTGCTGCTACAGTCATTGGAAGGTTATTTTAGTGCCTCTGTCAATATATGCTGCTGCAATATTGTAATTGAATTGGGCTCTTATTGGATCGTGGGTTCATGTTGTTAGTAGGACTCAGGCATGGTGATTTTATTATCATTTGATTTTTTTTGTCAGTGTTATTTTGTGAATGTCCTTCAGATAAGTTATGTTTTGTTTAAGTAGTTTTTTAAGTTTATAGTTTATAAGTTTGTATGGTATTTTTCTTTGGGTCCACTTCTAAGCATCTTGTTAATGGTGTTGTTTGAAATATATTTGCCTTTCAAAAAACATCTCATTGTGCTTAAGTGTTGGATTGTATCATTGTTACAAGTTGAGCATTTTGGGAGTGTTTAGAGTTTTGATTAAAAGCTTGTTTGTTAACAAGCGCGAATGTTGGAAATATGGTGTTTATATTTCATTCTCATGGTTTATATGAGCGCAGGGACTAACCTTGCACTTATTTCTTACAGTTTGGTGTGCCTATAAAAGGCAATGAAACTTGCTTCATTTCACATCACATTCCATCATTCTAAAACACATAGCAATTCTCTTGTAGAGTTCTTGTGAGTTTATTAGAGAGTTGGTGTAATATCTGTTAATTACGAGAGATATAAATGTGTTTATCCTTGTAATCATAGAGAATGTGTAACTCCTAATTTATACATAGTGAAATATCTTTCCTTGCCCGTGGTTTTCATTAAATCCCCGTGTCATCTTTTATTGTATTTCATATTTTAGTTGCGGCTAGGCTTCAATCTGGTGTCACTTTCTCAACAAGTGGTATCAAGAGCTAAACGTTGGGTGTGTGTATAATTATTTATCGTATGCTTTGTGGTTTCCACTAATAAGTGGACCTCCACATCAAAAGATAAGTAAGATTATACTCGCTCAAAAGGTGTTCGTTACTATTATTAACAAATAATAGTTTTGTCGAAAAGAAGATTGTGATTGTAGCTATGGCGGAAAATTTTTGAAATTGAAAAATTCAATGGGAGTAATTTATCATTGTGGAAGCTAAAGATGAAGGATATCCTAAGAAAGAATAAATGTTTAACCGCCATCGGTGAAAGGCCGACTAAGGTCACGGATAACAGTAAATGGGACGAGATGGATGAAAATGCTATTGCAAATCTTCATCTAGCATTAGCAGATGGAGTTTTGTCAAGCACAGAGGAGAAGAAAAGTGCAAAGGAGATTTTGGATCGTCTTGCTCGATTGTACGAGGCAAAGTCACTCCATAATAATATTTTCCTTAAGAGGAAGTTATATGCTCTACACATGACATAATCTACTTCAGTGACTGAAGCACAGCCTATACGTTTTTGAGTACATCTATTTTTGCTCAACTCACGTTCTCAATAAGTTGTATAGTATATCACATGAACATGTTGAAATTCTACTTTAAAGTTTACCTAACTCAAACAAGCTCTTCATCAACTTAACCAGTAATGTACTTTCAGATTATATAGTCTTTGATGATGTTGCAGCCGCTATTCTGGAAGAAGAAAATAGGCGCAACAATAGGGAGGACAGTCAGACCAGTTCAAGACATGTGGAGGCTTTGATGGTGACGAGATGGAGGTCAACTAACATGGCCCTCATGGGAGTCATGGCAAATTCAAATCAGGGAGAAAGAAGGGTTACAAATGCTACAAATGTGGTAAGCCAGGTCACTTTAAGAAAGATTATCGGGGTTTGAATACCTCATATACTCAGGGAAATGTCGATAGCACTTCAAAAGATGGGAACGTCCTGTGTTGTGAAGCAGCGTTTGCAAATGAAGGGAGAAAGATATTTGCAAATATATGGTTGTTTGATACAGGAGATATGTTTCATATGACTCCATGAAGAGAATGGTTTCATTAATATAAATCAATCATCAATATAAATCAATCTCTAAAGACAGATCTGTGTACAGTTGCAATGATCATGAACTAAAGATCATTGGGATTGGAAGAATCATGGTGAAGATGCATGACGGTACAGTTCGTACTATTAGCGATGTGTGACACGTGGAGGCCTTTAAGAAGAATTTATTATCCCCGGGACAATTAGATGATCTTGGTTGTAAGGTAAAAATACAAAACAAGATCATGAAAATCATTAAAGGCACGATAACACTTATGAAAGGAGAAAAGGTAACTACAAACTTATACCAACTGAAAGGAGAGATAATACAGGAGGCGGAAGCGTCTGTTGCTTCACATAGTCCAAGCCATAAAGCTATAGTAACATGGCATCGAAAGCTTGGACATATGTCTGAACAAGGAATGAAGATTCTTGTGAAAAGAAAGTTACTTCTAAGCCTCACAAATAATTCTTTACCTTTTTGTGAACATTATGTTATCAGCAAGCAACATCACCTAAAGTTCAATACATCAAATTCTAGAAGTGTCTATGTTTTAAAATTGGTTCACTCTGATGTGTGGCACGCACCGGTTTTATCCCTGAGAGGAGCAAGTATTTTGTATCCTTCGTTAATGACTATTCCAGGAGATGTTGGGTGTACCTAATCAAGAAGAAGTCTAATGTGTTTGAAGTCTTCAAAGATTACCAAGCGCGGGTTGAACTTGATCCTAGAAAGAAGATAAACTGTTTGAGGACGGATAATGGAGGTGAATACACTAGTGATGAATTTGATACTTTTTGCAGGCAAGGAGAAATCAAAACGCAGTTCATAACGACTTATACTCCTCAACAAGATGGAGTGGCAGAGCGGATAAACAAATGCTTGTTAGAAAGAGCAAGAGCAATGTTGGCAACTGCAAGCTTGGAAAATTTGTTTTGGGCAGAAGAAGTCAATACTGCATGTTACGTAATAAATATGTAGAAACTAAAAGGAGGGTTGAATAGTTTACCGTTTTAAAATATATGTTTCAAAATATTATATTCAATTCTAAGTGAAACCAATTGATCACAACAACTAAGCAATATCTAAACTAAGAACACTATAAATAAAAGTAATGATAAATGAGTGAGAGTTGGAAAGATCAAACCAAGACAAAAGGATTTATAGTGGTTCGGCTACGAAGCTCCTCTTCGCCCTACTCCACTCCTTATGTATCCAACTTAGGAGTTCAATGCACTATATCAACAAGCTCTCTTCAGGCAGATAAAACTGTAGAACATCGCTTATACCAATTACTGACACTAAGCTAGATGTCAAGTTCTTCTCATGATAGAACCAAACCTTCCACACAAGTACACGTACTACCTTACACACTCTTGTATTTTTCAAGGCCAAAATACTAACCTAAACACACTTGTATTTTTCGGCCAAAATACTAACCTAATCACACTTGTATTTTCCGGCCAAAATACCAACCTAATCACACTTGTATTTTTCGGCCAAAATACTAACATACACACCTTTGCAATTTCGAGACACAAATACAAACCCGATCTCACTAACAAATATGATTGAATGATATAAACTCGATCTACGCAATAAAATGAACAAGTATTTTGAAAACTATACTAGATCAACTTGTATCTTTGCAATAACTTGAGTTCTTGACTTATGCTCAATAATGAATCAAGGATTGGGTCACTTGAATGAGATTAAAAGAGTTGCAATGATTAAAGGTTGTTGTGATTTTGCAGAGAATTTCGTGGAGGAAAGAGGTAATATGTGTGAAAAATGAGCTTCTATTTATAGGCAAGAAAAACCAGGGACGCTCCTCCACGGTGCGACGGTTTCCTTATCGATAAGAAAACCGTCCGTACAAATTACAGCTGGTTTTTGTTTTTTAGTGCCAACTGATAGATCCTGGAAAGATATTTTTTCTTGAAGGCTGAATTCAAATTTGAACTTACTTGAATTATTTTTGATTTATTTTAAAAAGTTTGTCTAAGTTTCTTTACAATAAATGGCTAGTTCTTTTGTATGAAAAAATGGTTCTTTTGATCATTACTTAAAATGTTTAATAGTCATTGTTCATACCTTAAGTGATGTTGTGTTGAAATGTATCTTTACAACTAAAAACTTTGTTTACGTAAACTTTTACGTAAGACGTATTTCTATTTTGTTATTATCAAAACAAAGGAAGATTGTGAAATATAAATAACGCTCTGAGACATTATTTGTATTAACAAAATCGGTCACCGTCAACTGCAGTTGAGTTGAAGACACCGATGAAGATGTGGACGGGAAAGCCAGTAAACTATTTGGACCCTCATATATTTCGTAATCATGTGTACGTAATGTACAATACCCAAGAAACTATAAAGCTGGATTCAAAATTTAAAAAATGCTTGTTCTAGAGGTACGCTAATGGAGTAAAGGGGTATCGCTTGTAGGACCCCACTGCCCACACAGTAGTCGTCATCATATCGAGATGTTGTCTTTATAGAAGACAAATACAAGAGAATGAAGAAGGTGATAACACTAAAAGAGAAACTACATTAATACAGATGGAAAAGCAATTTCAGTCGAATGATTCTTCTGAAGTCGTACCACAACACAAGGAGAATGAGACAACCGAGTCTCAAGCTCCAACGACTCAAACTCTTAATTGTTAAAGAAAACGTCCAGCGTAGCACTCAGATTATGTTATGAAGAGCAATGTTGCATATTGTCTTCTTACAGAGGAAGAAGATCCATCAACCACTATAAGAAGCACTATATAAAGATTCCAGATGCGTCATCCTACAAGGAAGGAATGCAAGAAAAAATGGAGCTCTTCATAAGAATAGAACGTGGGAACTCATGTCACTACCCGGAGGTAGAAAACCTATTGGAAACAAATGGGTGTGTCAGATCAAGAGAAATAGTGATGATCAAGTGGAGTGGTATCGTGCAAGATTGGTGGTTAAAGGATATGCTCAGAAAGAAGGAGTCGAATTCAATGTAATTTTTCCCTTATGGTCCGAATGACAATAATTCGAGTGGTTCTGGAAATGTGTGCTACATATGATTTACATCTAGAGCAACTAGATGTGAAAACAACATTTCTTTATGGAAATCTTAAAGAAGAAATTTACATGCTCCAACCAAAAGGTTTTGAACAAAAAGGAAAAGAAACTTGTATGCAGTTAAAATAGTAAAAAATAAGGATATAACTAAAAATTTAAAAACAAATCTCTATAACGGTATTTAAAGCAAGGCGCCGAGGTGTAGGGGGGTTTGAAAGAAAAAAAGAAGATTTGATTTTTTTATGAAAGCCTCGAATATAACAGACTACATGCAAAGACCCTTTGTGCATAAATTTTAAGAGGTTTAGATATAATGATTTTATCATTTTATTGTTATACGTTGATGACATGTTGGTAGCAGGCCCCAACAAAGACCGCATTAATAAATTGCAGGCCCAACTGGCTAGGGAATTCAAGATGAAAGACCTTGGACCCACAAACAAGATTCTAGGGATGCAAATTCACCGAGACAGAGTTAGTACGAAGATTTGGCTTTCACATAAAAGGTATCTGAAGAAAATATTGCAACGGTTTAATATGCAAGATTGTAAGCCAATATCAACCCCATTTCCTACTGATCTCAAATTATCCTCTTACATGAGTCCTAGCAGTAAAGAAGAGAGGATGGAGATGTCTCGAGTACTATATGCATAAGCAGTGGGAAGTTTAATGTTCGCGATGATTTGTACAAGACTAGACATTGCACATGTAGTGGGAGTAGTGATTCGGTACATGGTGAAACCTGGTAGAGAGCATTAGGAAGCTGTAAAGAGGATCCTTTGATACATTTTAGGAACCTTAGATGTTAAATTAGGTTTTGGGGAATCAGATCTTATTGTCAAAGGACATGTTGTTTCGGATTATGCAGGTGATCTTGATGGAAGCAAATCAACCACTAGGTATGTGTTTACACTTTATGGCGGAGCAGTAAGCTGGGTTTCAAAACTGCAGTCAGTTGTGGCCATGTCAACAATAGAAGTAGAATATGTCGCAGCTGCTCAAGCTAGCAAAGAAGCAGTATGGTTGAAGATGTTGTTGGAAGAGCTTGGGCACGAACGAGGACATCAGAAATGAAAGAAAAGAGAACACAATATTTGTGACAATCAGAGCACCATTGTTATCCTTGCAAGGAATCTGACATTTCACTCAAAGACAAAGCATATACGAGTTCAGTATCACTGCGTTCGTGAGAAAAGTGGAAGAAGAAACCGTGGATATCCAAAAAATTCAGAAAATTATAATGATAACACATAATATCTAGCGAAAGCAATCGACTGTGACAAGTTTATATGGTGTCGATCCTCATGCGGCCAAGTGGAAACGTAAGCAACATGAAAATGGCAAGGAGTGATGTCGTGTGAAGATTGACCGAGCCTTGATTTAATCTTTAAGTGGGAGATTGTTAAATTATATCAAGATACATTGAATAAGTGATGAGAATCTTACTCAACTTGGACAACTTGTATGCAACTTGGTTTGATATTGTCATCCATTATGTCAGTGGGCAAGCAAGTGTGCTTATAAAAGGCAATAAAACTTGCTTTATTTCACATCCAATTTCATCCTTCTAAAACACATAGCAATTCTCTTATAGTGTTCTTATGAGTTTATTGTAGAGTTGGTGTAATGTCTCCTAATTACAAGAGATAAAAATGTGTTTATCCTTATAATTAGAGAAAATGTGTAACTCCTAATTTTTACATAGAGAAGTTTTCTTTGCCCGTGATTTTTACTATATTGGTGTTTTACACGTTAAATTTGTGTGTCATCTTTATTGAATTTCTAATTTTAGTTGCGTTTAGGTGTAACACCCCAACCGGGGCTAGTTCCGGAAACACGTGTTCGCGGGCGTGACGTCATAATATACATCACAGAAACAGTTCAAAAGAACGACCTCTAAGGGTATGTTTAAAATTCAACATCGTTGCATTAAAGGAAAATAGTTAAAGTTTTACATAGGCCCAAGAGATAAATATGCGAAGCGAATAAACAGGTTTTAAAGTTTAGATAACGATGTTAACAAGAAATAATAATTCTTGAAAAATCGTTCCAAAGCAATCTATACACCATAAAGCAAGCAAAGACAAATCCAATAGAGCTAAGCACCTGAGAAAAACATGCTTAAAACGTCATTATAAAGTTGGTGAATTCATAGGTTTGATTTAATATTAAAAGTGGACCACAAGTTCACAGTACGCACGTGACAGTTATAGGAGATACAACTTCATATAAAAGAATTTATGTTTGCGCTAAGCTCATGACACCGAAGCTCAACTTAAAAGGAAACATATTATATGCCAAATAGAATTACTCGCCCTAAAGGTATCCGACCAAGATCACCTATTGAAAATCCGACATGGTATATATCAGTTTATTCGGGAGCCCCGTGAGTAGTGAGCGCTACTCATGCCGATATGGATAATTATCCCCAAATAGATCCCATTTAAAAACTCACGCTTACTTAACATTCTGTACGGTAAGAAATTAACGGTTCGAAACTAACAGTTCATGATAATTCGGGCAGTAGTAGGTTTGTAAGCAAACTTAGGCAACACATAAACATGTAAAACTCGCGTAAAGAACTTGTGTCCAATTTAAAAGCAAACAATGTTTCTCACCCCATAGTATAAAGCATTTGTAAATCAGTAAAAACGTGGGGCTATGAACTCACCTTAACAAAGATAAGCGATAACCACAACAACGATGATGGTATAGGGAGGTTTAGCCGCGACCTAGAGTAAATATGGGTATGACTTAGCATTCGGCAAAGTAAACAAGTAAAGCATCCATGTTCATCATTTAAAGCATCCAAGTGTGTTTGCGTTTTAGTAATAAAAGACTTTGAAAATTTACAACGTCTTAGTTAAATCCCGACACTTGCAAAAAGTTACTATTTTTAGAAACTTTCCCTTTTAGGAAACTTTTTAGTTTCAAAACGTTAATAGCGTCCCCTATATTTGTTAAGTTTCCATATTCTCCAAACACACTAACTAGCCTTAATCGCTTAACCACCTTGTCCGTTTCGCTAACTTTTTACCAAACTTACTATTTTTAGTAACTTTATCGCTTTTCTTAATTTATGCTAATGACGTCTTTAAATGTTACTAATCATTATATATATATTACTATATGTTTCGCTAGTGTTTAGAAAGTCTAAAAATGTCCGATAGTGTCCGAAAACCCAAGTTACTATTCCCAACAGCCCACTATTCATGGGGTTTTGCCGAAAATATTTAAAGTTTCATTTGGCCATAACTTGGTCGTTTTAAGTCCGATTTTAAAGTGCGATATGTGAAAAACTATCTATTCGAAACGAGCTCTTCAAAAACTACTTTTACGCCTAATGAAAACATTTTTAGGTCGCTCAAAACCTCAAAACTAATTTGGGACAGCAAGCTATTTTTATCGAAAATGCCACAAAAATCAACCCAACTCGCATATTAGTGCCTAACCTAGTTCAAATCTTTATTCACAACTAATCCCCCACAAAACTAACCTTAATCCAACCTAATCTCTATTGTTGCAACTCTCATCAACTCTCAATCTCACCAAGAACATAATATAAGACATAAACATAAAGTGGTAACAATGTTTACTTCCATTTTATAAAAAAAAAAGATGACAAAGTGTTGTTTTATTTCTTTTGTAAAAGTTAACACAAACACATGGATCTTTAATAATAAACATGGATCTATAGAAATAATGGATGAAACCAAGTAAGGATCATGTAAAACTTACAAATCAAGAAGAATATGTAGCAAAAACACTAGATCTATACCCAAGAATTATAGATCTTCAAAAACCCCAAAAGAAGTTTTTTATGATTCTTGAAAACTCTTGAAAAACAACCAACAAGTACTTGGATCTACCTTAGGTAACCTTAGAAATGAGCTTAGAATACTTGGATCTTGAAGAAAATCAAAAGTTATGGATGTGTTTGTGAGTTGAGTGTGTGCCGTGAGCTAGAGAGCTAGGGGAGGGAGATGTGTGTTTTTGTTGGTGACTTTGAAATGAAAGGTAACCCTAGTTGAGATATGTGTTGTATTTATAGTCCAAAGGCTAGGGTTTTGTGGGTTAAGTGCTCACATGTGACCAAGTAAAATAGCCAACACACACTAGAGGGTGTGTGTGTGTTGGTTCGGCAATGGTTAAGCACAAGGACCATAGTAACATTTTTTTACAAGGTTCACTCAAGATTTAAGTTGGTCAAGATGTGTAAGTGTAAATCTCTTTCAAGAGTGTAAGAGATCACATGACATAACATAGAAGAGGTATGCATGGAAATGATACATCTAGTACTAAACCTTCCATTTCTATACATAAGCACCATGTGTTGCAAGAAAAACAAAAGATAGCTCTAGTAAATTAATTTAGGACTTCTGGTGCTCTTGAAGTGGTTTTAGGAGTCCATAAAGGCTAGGAAAATAAAGAGAACAAATTTTTATTTATGCATTAGGGTATAATATTAACGATAAATTGAGTTTACACGAAAAGATTTCGAGTTTCCGGGGTTCCGTTTGGTCAAAAACGCGAAAAACGCAATTTAAAGGATAAAACCCTAAAATTAATATCGGAAGTGATTAAAAATCACGAAACACTCAGGAAAGCTAAAATATCTTATGTTAAGCCTAAATTAATTTATTATCGATGTCGGAGCGCGTCCGACGACGTTTTTCAGTTTCTACGCAGTCTAGTTCCTCGGTAAACTGTCAGATTTAAACGTAACGAATAAAATTTAAAGTAGATGGCCGGAGTGGGTCGGAATACTAACCGGGAATTTACGGGGTGTGACAACCCACCTTTGGTACCTAAGATAATTGATGCCTTTAGCCTGTTCGAGTTAAGGTTTGAATGCAATTGCAAGTGTCTCATCCATCATTACGGCTGTAAATTTGTAGTCTGTTGCCTTTTTTGGAACAGTGGTATTGGTTGATAATTATATTTGAGTGAGCCGGTAATTTAGAAGCTCTAGAACTTGTGCTTGATCATCATTTACTAGACTGAAGCCTGCTTAATCATATGTTATTAATTCCCCAAGTTCCTGTTCTTGCAAGCACTTCCTTTAGTGCTAAGTTGCAGAAATACCTGAGTAAAGAAGTTAAAGTTAAATGAAAAAGTTATGTGCCAAGCCTTAACAATCTCAATAATAAATATATATATATATATATATATATAGTATATATATATATAATATATATATATATAAATATATATTAGTTCAAAAAAAATAAAGTCTTAAGTAGACTGGCACATTAAGATTTGTATATGCTATTATCCCTCTTCAGTATCAAGTTCCGCCCTTCGGTCATGTTTATGTGTCAAGTACAAGCATATGGTAGCTGTCTAGATTATGTCTGTGCAATTGAGTGTCTTCACATAAATATATAAACCCTATCTGAGTGGCTAGAGTGAATTATAAATCAAACGCATTCTCCTGTGAGGTGCTATGTTACATGTCTATGCTTGAAAAGTTAATATGAAAACTCTTAGAAAAATCCAAAGATTTTCCTCCCCACGTCACGATAAATGACATATTTTCTCTGCTTTGATTGCTTGAGGCAAGCCATAAGCTAAGTGTGTAGGGATTTGAAAATGCCTCAATAATACATTTTTTCGGTGGCGTTATTTAATTTTATAATTTATAAACATTTCTCGTGAACTTCGATACTTTAATAGCATGAAATACTGCAGGTTCACTTGAAGACACCTTCAAGCTCTAAATAAACAAGAATTAATACCTAATACACATTGGAAATCAAGAGGCAAGAAAAAATAAAGTCCCAAGATGAGAAGTGACATTGTGCCGCCGCGCTTACCAATTATGCGCCGCACTTCTCCTCAAAGTCAAAGAATTTAAGACTTAGTCAAAATAGTGCATTAACTCCTTAAGTACACCGCACTTATAAAATTGTGCGACAGGAAAGATAAATAAAAAATAATAATTTACTAGCGAAAGTTGTGATAGTGTATACTGTATAGTAAGAGATAAACAAAATTTAATAATAAGATATACTATCTATGTTTGAGCTATGATATTTAAAACTATATATGTGTGATTAAATTATTACATGTGCATATTATTGAATTATGTGAAAGCCATAAAACTGCTTATGTAAATTTCAATGGAGAAACAAAATTATAAATGTGATAGATGTATTAGTTTCTCCATAGTATCTGACTTTAAAACATAAAGTCAAATATAATTGAAGCACATGTGGTCATAAACTAGTTGTTTATGTGCCAAGATTTCGCAATAGTGGTCATAAACAATAAGTTTATGTTGCAAGATTATTGTATTATGTGGCATGACCGGTTGGACCATCCGGGGTCAATGATGATGCGAAATATATAAAAGAACGATACGTTTCTTCAAAGATAAATTTGATTGTTCTCGATGAAAGTTTTTATCTATCACCACTAAATTATAGTAATGATTTTCTCCTATAAAGTTTTGAAAAGAATATACAAAGGATGTATGTAGGTCTATACATTCTCCATGTCAATGGTAGGAATCATTTTTAGTTTAGAAAAAGGGATGCATCGTAAAAAATAATCATCCAAAACCAACTTAAAGTTACTGGTAAGTGGCTCGCCTTATAAAATGTGAGCACAGTTTTCCAAATCTATAATTATTAAGAATGTTGGTGTGAAACACTTCCCAAGTACTTGGGCATTATATGGGAAATAATGTTTGAAGCTTAAAGGTATCCCATGTTCATAGCTTTTTGTTGAAACGTTAATAAAACGTCTTTACGTTTTATTGAAAGCCAATAATTTATGGAGAACAAAACTTTTAGTTAAATGGGGAATGTTTTAACCAAAGAGTTTTTCGCATCTTGCCAACAATCTATAATGATTACTCCCCATTAGAATGGTTTTTGGTCACAAACCATGTAGTTTCCATGTGAGATATTGTAATTATGCAATATATACTAAATCTACCACAATGCATAAGATGGGATGTTAAAATTGATAATTCATTCAGGGGGAGAATGAGCAGTGTGAAATTTGGAATGAATTATGATAATACAAATGATGATCCTCATACTAATGAATATGAACTTGAAGTTCAAGGGACAATTTATATTCCAGATCTAGTAATTTCTAGACATGTTTAGCGACCTAAATAAAGTGACTAGACCATATACACTGCTAGGGCTCCAATTACAATGTATGTCCCAACAGTAAGACCAATTATTGGTAGTAAGTCTATGGCACGTCTGCAACGCGATAGACTAATCGATTCCAAATAAAAGACCTCTAATGAAGATATAAAATGGAGCAAGAAAGTTAAGATGGTCGAATCGAGGTAATAAAGTCACCGTAACAGTCTCCTAAAGAGACACTAGACATGAAGGTAATTGAAAAACCCCGAGTACGTGAAAAACTATGAGATCTCAATAAATGATATAATGCAATGTCTAGTGAAATACAGAATCGAAAAGTAATGAATCGACGTCGATAGTACTATTATATATGATAATGGGTATGGTAATGATTATATAAATAAATAAGCTAACGCTATAATCAAGATGAGGATCATGAAAGCATACCTGCACGAAGTGCAAATGTATAAATAAGTTACTAGAAGATATAAAGACGCAAAGAACTAATGAAATATTTAATTCTCTTTTAACGAGACATGGTTACTAGGACTTGAAGTCCGTATATAAGAATATGTAAAACTTATTGATATGCATCAGTCTTTATGAGAAAGCGAAATTAAATTATACATAAGTTACAAGTAATGGCGCACGTATATTTTCTCAAAGACTTGGAAATGATCATGCGGATACATGTTTACATGTGGTGGAGCTAATAACATATTTTAATATTATATAAGTCTGGCAATGTGACATATATAACATATGAATGGAGATATATGAATAGAGCTCATGTGATGTTGAGATTTAATTATAGCATATAAAATGCATAAAGCATGCTAGTGATTTAATATTCTCAAATCATATAAGAATAATTATCGAGAACACTACTTTAGTGTATTGATTTAATCATGTTTTGGGCATGTGTTATAATCGTAATATTGTGTAGTATTGTGCCAAATATAGAATCATGTTTTCCTATAAAGCTTAATATGTGCATCATGCAAAACATGAACAAGTATATTGTAACTTTGTTGGAAAGTTATAGATCATGTTTCATAGTATATCATCTAAAAGAGTAAAGGCGCACGAGATACATTTTAATATGTACTTACCTTGTTAGATGTGGTTTAGTTAATTTTAAAATGCAGGATAGTCATAACCGAAGCCCAAGTATGTATTTATGTACTTTCAAGTTGTAAACTTCGAGGATCTATAATTAGGTTTATCCAGTCAACTAAAAGTTTTGGGAATTCGACAATCAAGCTATGAATGTGCATATAAGGAGGACTATTTGAAATACATTCAAGATCAGAGGGAGAAATGTTCTCAAATGACTCAAGTGACATGATCATGAGAGGGAGAATAATACGTGTTGCACTCTTTTTTCCTTATCTACGGTTTTATCCCACTGGGTTTTCCTAGCAAGGTTTTTAATGAGGCAACATACTTTAACGTATTTAAAGAACTATGTACCCTTTTCCCCTTACTAGGTTTTTGTCCCACTGGGTTTTACCTAGCAAGGTTTTAACGAGGCATATTCTTTGAATGATGGATAGCCAAGAGGGAGTGTTATAAATGATCTAATTATTATGACCATCCACATTCTGTAACGGCTTAGTCATTATGACTCAATAATGTTTGTACTTAATACGGTGATGATTAGAGGCTTATATATAGAGACTTGTATGTACTTGTAATATATCACTCTCTCAATGAAATACACATGTCTCAATTCTCTTTACTTTCTTCTTGTATACATCTCATATGTGTGGTGCTGTTAGGCCGTTGTTTCACAACAAATATTATATTCTTATGTTTATACATATTTTATACTTTGATTGCCTATGTGCATACACTTGGTGGGGGATGAAGTCCCCTGGTCTATGCAAAGCTTTTTTTGGTATCCTAATATAACTCTAGAATCTAAAGTTTTGAGCTTTAACCATCTGTACCTATATTGGCTTATATTACAAGTTGTAGAACCTAAGTATACAAGAAAAATGACTCCGTTCAAGTTGAAAACATAAGATCGCTCAATCCAAGACCAAAGCATAAGATTAAAATCATAACCCTTTGAATGCATTTACAAGGTCAATGCACTAATAATTCTAAGACGTAACTTTCCCTTTTGATCTATGTGAAATCTAAAAGTACGCAAGAACTTGAAATTCGCCGCATATTTTAGTTATGTTCGATATCTTATTCTGAAACATTCTCTTGTCTCTTATACTAAGTACAACATTCCCTAACAATCTGCTTGCCAACATTTCTTTTGCATGGCTTTATAATTACTCTGACCACTATGATTTGTTATATCTCACATAGACCCAACATTAAATTTACCCATGCTCCGTTATTTAAAAACTTTTTCTCATCCTGCCACAACTTTTAGGCAAGACATAAAACAATCAAAAGTTTATATTTTGGTATCACAATGAGGGCAAAGAATTGTGTTAAGATCTATACAAATATGATGTAGCCATAAGCGAATAGGAAGGCGTCGTTGTTGGAGCTGCCACGTAAAAATGCAAATTTATCTTGGGATGTATGTGTTCCATTTAGTCTTTTGAATTCTAGCCGTTGAGTTTAAAGTAGCTTCAACAATATTTTCTCTAAGATATTTAACTGTGCAGATACCTTTATCATCGAGAAGCCAGCTCCATGAATCTTTTTTTTGAATGACAGATTTATTAGAAACTAGCAAGAAGCTATAAAAGAA
>BQNB010042222.1:32462-46260 GCA_026074375.1 Tanacetum coccineum | reverse complement strand
AAGTGTAGGAGTGTGTTTATAAACCCCAAGTGATGTATTATGTTTATTCAAAAAAAAGAAAAGAAAAAGAAAAGAGATTGATGTAGAGTTTTATAGAGTTTGTATATCTTTATCTGAGTCTTTGGCTTAGCAACCTAATCAACGTGTATTCTTATAAATATTTAGCTAACCCTTTCACCCCAAATTCGCCCAAAAAGTCACCCTCAAATATATCCCATCCATTTCTGTTTCCATTAATGTTATCTTACACCTACACATCACAACCCTTTAAAAGACGTATTTGATAGTAATTTCTAGTACTTACGCCTAGCGGTGGAGGTTTGATCCTTTACCAAGCCAATGGTAATTTATATACTATGACAGGTAATGAGTGTTAATTTTCCGTTTCCCATATTATTATAATTCATTATACACCTGAGAGAAAGAGAGAATCTAAACACTTATGTGAGGTGCTAGTATATGTTTTTAGCGGCGTTATTTATATATATTTTATCATTTCTCATGAACTTTCGATACTTAATAGCATAAATTATGTGCAGGTTCACTTGAAGTCATCCCGAGCTCAAAAGAAATAAAGTTCAAGTGTTTACGATTATTGGAAAGCAAGTTAGAAGAAAAGAAAAAGACTCAAGGCTGAAAAAGACACAAGTACGCCACACTTGCCCTAAGTGCGCCGCACTTCCAAGCAAATTCAAAATTAAAGTCAAAAAAATGAAGACGCATTTAATCACCAAGTATGCCGCACAATATTTCTTGTGCGCTGCACTTCTTCAATGAAATTAAATACCCCTCGCATTAACACCCTAAGTGCGTCGCATAATTTATTTTGTGCGCCACACTTCGACCTCAAACTCAGCCTATAAATAAAGGCAATTTTCACACACATTTAGAATATCTCATACTTACTCACTTCATTCCATTCATCTCACACACAACCAATTCATCATATCTCCAATCCTTCATTCCAAAAACACCATAAACCTTTGAAGATTGAAGATCAAACCACAAAGAACGAAGAAGATTATCATAGATTTATAAGAATAAAAGGTTGTACTTCGATTCCATACTTGTTACGGGGAGAATTTTGATCCATATTCTTACCCGGATCTAGTATGTTTCTTGATATTCCATTTAATCTTCTTATGAACTTCATAGCCCTGAGAGGCTAAATCTCTGATGACTACTCGGTGAAAATAATATAATAAATAAGCGTTTGGTATGATTACGATCGTGTTAATCTTACGCTTATGTTATAATCCTATCATATCTAATCTTATCAACTTTGATTATCAATTTTGATTATATACTCACACTGGTATAGGTCGAAACACCTGTTGTGATCTATATAGTTTTAAATATTTGTCTATGTTCTTTATCGCCTGTGACGAGAAATCCACTTACGTTATTTGATAAACAAAATAGATTTGATATAATAGTAACTGGATTATTTGAGTGACACATTTAATCGAGTTAACTGAATATAAGTCCTAAGTTAAACAAGTTAATTTATGAAAACATTTTCTGACGAGAAAACACTTTTTATAAATTATAGTCCTAAGTCTAAGATCCTAACTATCACCATTGCTTATGAATTATATAAACTTATCCGAGTAATCATCTTTAACATTATTGAATTCATTTCAGTTTATTTCACATCTGTTAAAATTTATTTTTAATTTGATTATTCAAGCACTACGCAAATCCCTGCGGACGACTTGGTCTTACCTAAAAAGATTGCACTACATACGTGGGTTATACTTTGACCCGTGTGTTTCCATCTAATAACCAGTAATCTTAGTCTTATAAATTTAAAGCTTTCGAAACACATCAATGCCCCCAATATTGATATTGTCTAGGTAGAAAAACCTATTTACTTGAGGATAAGCAAATCCCAAGTGTAAGGGTATTTGATGAGGTGCCATTTTTTACACTTTTTCAGGGTCATTTAACCCCTAAATCATGAAAATATGCCCATATTATGTGCTTAATAATTTGTTTTCATATTTTTAGCACTTGGATGGCTTTAGAAAGAAATACACGTAACTTGGGCTCATTTGGAGAAGAAACGGACAAGACTATGACTCTACACCAAATCTCTTGAAAAAATCGTCATTCAGACGGTGGAGACGCAGTCGCCAACTCTTGCGACAATGTCAGAATTTGATCAAGACGGCGTCAGGAGTATCACGACGGCATCAGAATGTAGCTTCCTCAAATGAAACCCTAGAAGCTTCATCGAAGCGACAACGTCGAGAATTTTGTGACACCGTCGCGGTTTGATCTCTATATATACAAACTCGTTTTAGGGTTTTTAGTGTGTAACTTTTGGAAGATGAACCCTAGTTTTAGAAGATGAACCATAGTTTTAGAATGGAGATGATTTCCCAAGTGCAAGCAAGAAGGAGAAAATTTTCGTGGGTTGTGTTTTTGAAAAGTGGTAAAGAAGAATGATGAAGCTGAGCTGGTTAAGTTTAGATCCGGGTCGAAGTGACGGCGTCACCAGAAATTTCTGACGCCGTCAGGATTAATTTTTTTTGTTAACTTTCATTATTTTTGACAAAAATAAATTTAAAAACCCGATACTACTAAAAGAAGTTTTAACATCCTCCTGGATCAAATATTTTGTTACTATTATTGATTTTGAAGTGATTGCTTAGAAATGAAATATTGCTATTCATTGGGTGATATTCTCCAAAAGTTAAGTATCGACAGAATTTCGGGAAGCTTGCTAAGGAATTTTCAGAGAGTTTTCGAAACTTGTTATTTCGTTCTCTCTTTACACCGGGCTTAAAGCCAAAGGTACCTTTCTTTATTAGATGAGGGTTGGAAAGGATCACACAAACGTATCCGACATAAAGTAGGTTTGATGAGTATGTTCCTTGGGCACGGAAGGATTCTTTTTTAGTAGGAGCCCAAGAAATATGTTTCTTTTGTAGGAATCTAAACCCTCAGTGTCTGGATACTTTGTGATTTTTTGGATCATTTAAAATTGATCGTAATTTTGCTCCTGCATCCTTATCTCTTCTTTTTTTTTCAACAACTTCCAAAGATAGTTGCATAAAATCATCCTTTCTCACTCCCATACACTCTTCTAGCTGTCGAACGTTTTCCTCTGATCAAGAATTAAATTCATCACTAAACCCTCAAATGCTTCCTGATGTGGTAATTCAGGGATAAATATCCTCTTTCATTGCTTAATATCCTATACAAGTTTTCATTTTTCTCCACTAGTGACATTGCATCTTCCATTTATGAATTGACTTGCTGATCTGTGTCGGTGGGTATAGGTAATTTATTTATCAAGTTTTACTATTTATATTTTGTCGACTTT
This sequence comes from Tanacetum coccineum, assembly GCA_026074375.1. NCBI lineage: Eukaryota > Viridiplantae > Streptophyta > Magnoliopsida > Asterales > Asteraceae > Tanacetum > Tanacetum coccineum. The sequence goes on along the minus strand of BQNB010042222.1, from coordinate 42,929 downwards.
ACTTATTAACTAACACTAACGGGCAGTGTACATGATCAATTGTAGGTTCGTTGGTAAGTAGGGTGTCGATCACTAAGAGCGAGCATTAATACTTAAGTCTATTAGTATTTTAGTTGTCTATATTAAGTCTAGTTAATCTAATGTTAATTTTAATTAATTTTATTTAAACCTACTTAAACCTAAACTAATGCAAAGAGGGGGGGGGGTTCAGCCTAAGAGACAGGTACGAGTTTTGGTTTAATCTAATCTAAATGAGACAAAGGACACACACAAGCAGATAAACAAACGATAAAGAAGTGGTCAAGAACTAATGTAAGGAAAACGTATTACCCAGTTTAATCTAATAGAATGTAGGAATTGTTTATGAGCGCAATGATTGTTTTACTTCGTTGGTGTTATATCATTCCTAAGTTTAAGGTGGGTCTTCTCCCTAAACTCTAGATTTATTTTTCAGTCAATCCTTTCACAAATAACCAATCCCGCATAAAGCTTACACCTTTGATTATAATCTATCTAGGATACAATATTGGAGAATATCGAAACCTAAGTCATCGAAGCTTTACCGACTTATGTCTAATTGTTATCTATATGCTGGTAGTCCACGGTCCAAGCACTTACCCAAGGAAAACAGAATGTTATGTGTAATCCTGTAGGATGCTTAGGTGGTAAGCCTTGCTGTTGAAAAGGGAATTGGTATAGTGACAGACAACTAGAAAGGAAGAACACAATTAATTACTATGGTCTCTAGTGCAATGTCTTGTCACAATCTTTCAGCCACTTATTTTATGAGATACACTTAATCCTAAATAGGTTGTCTCCTAATTAGCTTGCACACTAAACTGGGTATTAATGTTAAGGGATCGCCTAATTGATCTAGGACGAACGACTACAAGTATTGGTCAACTTGCAGACAATCGTGTGTGCCAAAGTCTTTGAGATCATATAGATCCTTGAATACATTCAACCTCAAATCAATACCTACTCCGGTCACAAGGATCACTTAAATGCACTACATAAAATAATAAAGATAGCGATAAAACAACGAGATCAAAACTTAATAATAAAAAAGATAATTAAATAATTAAATGTCAAGAACACATAATAAAACACAATTAATAACATAGCAACAATAAATTAAATCGCGTGATCTGCTCAATCAAAATAATAATTAAATTATATTAACCATAATAAATTGAAGTATGATTACAAATTGTGCTGAATTAATGCTCCCGATCCCCTAGTCGAATGCCATGGCAAACCCCGAAGGTTTGCCCTATAACCTACTACGTACAGCTTTTCTTCCTTTTTCTAATGGTCGGCTCTACCACCGATTGGAATTGAATGCTCTATTATGTACGTATGACCCATATATATAGTTATTAGGAACTTTGGTGTTTGTACGAGTTTGCCCCCTCATCTTCCATGTAGTCTTTAATTAATTCATGAAACTTCATGAGATTTGTGCACATATGGCCCCTCTGATGACTCGACTTTACGGCGTAATGGCATCGTCCACGTTACGCCGTAAACCTTCTGACGCAACATTTTATCTTGTAGTGTAAAAAATATGTTACGGCGTACTTTTATCATTACGTTACGCCGTAACCCTTAGTCAGCATAATTATCTTCAATAAATATTTTACGGCGTAACTCTTTCAGGATGTTACGCCGTAATGCCTCGTCAGCACCAAATCTACGTAAATTAATAATTTATTACGGCGTAACTCCTGCAGGACGTTACACCATAAAGTTTTCTAAACATATAATATTACGACGTAATCCGTAATTATGCCGTAATTCTTCCATAATGCGGATTTTGATGTAAAAAGCCGTTATTCCGCATCTTTTCCGTTCCAACGCCTCTAACTACCTGAATTCGCCAAATAAATGAATTAAGTACCGAATTCATATAAAAATGATATAAAGTTAGGCAATAAAGCGAGGAATTGAATATAAAAGTAATTAATTATTTGATGTTATCATAAGTTTAGGTGGGTCATCTCCCTGAACTCTAGGTTTGTATTTTAGTTAATCCTTTCACAATTAACCAAACCCGCATAAAGCTTACACCGTTGATTATAATCTATCTAGGAGACAATATTTGAGAAAATCAAAACCTAGCTCATTGAAGCTTTACTGACTTATGTCCAATTGTTATCTATATGCTGGTAGTCCACGGTCCAAGCACTTACCCAAGGAAAACAGAATGTTATGTGTAATCCTAAGTCACCACTTAGTCTACTTATTCACTTAACCAAGGGAAGAACAAGGGCTTAAATTTGTAGTCCTATTGTTCCAGAGTCACATAAATAACTTATATGTAGTTCTATCCCAGACTCTAACCTACACCATGCATTCTAGATCCAGTTGAATGATAGATTAAACACATAATCAAACTATAAACGAATATGAAGTGATAAACATAATCAACATGCAACGAACAAGTAAACAATCGATATAAACAAAACCAAACATTAAATTATCATAAACATGGCTAATACCTAAAGGTATTAGCCCATATCATTGTAACAATACACTATATCATAGATGAACGATTAAATAAACAAACGTTATGCTAACCGAATGCTTATAGCAGAGTATAGAGATTACAAGAGTTTTCCTATTGACTTGAGGCACTTGCAGGACCTTCTTGGCTTTTAAAATCACCTGTAGATCGTACTTGGTGGTCTTTGCATACTAAAAACTGAGTTTTAAGTTTTCTATTTATAGGTTCCGAAAACAGATCGATACGCCGTATTGGAGGGATCCGATACGGTGTATTGGGATGACTTGGAGTGGGCTCCATGATTATTATATTCTAGAATATTCATTAACCGCCACTGAATACGGCGTATAGGCTTTTCTGGATACGGCGTATTGGATGGAAATCGTGTTTCTTTAGAATGTTGACCAAAGTATCTTATACGGCGCATCTGCTGATGTGGATACGACGTATTCTTCAAAGTCGGGTAATAGTCTTGATCTTGTTTAAGTCTTGGGAAATAACATATTCGTCTAGAATGATACATCGTATTCTTCAGATTTAGTAGACTTTCTCGATCTTTATCATTTATGATCCAAAACACACTCTTTTCTCCATCTTTTGCCAAATGCTCGATAATAACTGAGATTTACACAATTAAGCGATTAAATATCAAATCTTATATAAAACAATACAAAACGAGCAATATAAATGGGATAAATGATGCTAATAATGTGACGTTAATTGATGTCATCAAATATCTCCCACTTGAATCCTACTTGTCCTCAAGTAGACTTTAGAATTATCTTATAATAGGAAATGAAATCACTCAATCACTCAACTAATCTATGTGGTAACATTTAGTAGTTCTCTTAATTGCTCGGTCGTGACGAGTATTCTATTATAAGCTTGGCAGGGATACACATCTCTACCACTAAAGCTAAGGAGTAACCAGTCTAAAAAAGTGAATTGGGTAAATATGATAAGGCTTAAGGTTTGATCATTCTTTTTAATCTCTATCGATACCAATATCCTAGAAAAGGTGACAAAACCACAAATGCACGCCTAAATCTATGACTGCGACACTTGTGATTGCTCACTTCCTAACTCGAATAAGCTAAAGAATAGGATTAAGTAACTTTTACCAATAGTAATACACCAACAAGGGTGACAAAACTACACATACACATTTAAATCCATGAATAAGACATGTATGATTGCTCACTCCTTTGTTGATCCTACTTTAATAGATCGAATTCCTTAAGCTTGTTTAAGGTTTAGTTATATTAGATAAATCTAACATAACTATAGTAGAAACTGTGTTTGAATATATTAAAGATTATGCGGAATCTAATCTTTAATATTAAGAAGAATTATCAATGAAATAGTAATTTAATGAACATACAATTCAACAAATAAGCTCCAATATTATTAATGATAATAATACGAATACTCTCAAAGTATTAGGGTTACAAAGACCTTGAAGCTATGAATTATACGTCTAGTTGTATATCAAACTCTATGCCCTAGGACCTCCTTTTATACACAAAGAGTCCTAGTCGGCTTACAATACTTCCCTAAGTATCTAAAATCTTTTCTATAAACAACTAATACATATCATATAAGCAGTACTAACTAGCAGCATTAACTTGATATTCACTAGCAGTAGTAACTTCAAGCATATTTTCACTAGCAGCATTAACTTCAGCTGAGTAGTCTTAACTTTGTACTAGCAGTAGTAACTACTTAGCATATTTTCTTTGAAGTTCATCAGCAGCACTAATATTTACTAGTAGTACTAACTGTGTACTAACAATAGTAAACACTTAGCATATTTTCTTTGAAGTCTCTGAGCAGTACTAACTCCAGCTGAGCAACATTAACAAAAACATGAGCAGCAGTAATCCAAACAGCATCAAGAAGACTTTTAATCCTAACAATCCTCCCCTAAAATTGATATTCTTCTTCAAAATCATCAAGTTTCTTCATTTAAAGCTTCATCAACACCAGGAGGATGCTTCCAAACACTTCTTTACTTCTTAAGCTGTTTTATGATGAATTTAAGAAGCTGATAAGCCATTTCACTTTCATAATCTATTATAAGCTTCTTTTCCAACATCATTGAAAGTGTAAGTGGTGCAAGGGGATACTTATTCTCTACCAACATATAAATCTGCATATGTTGCTTCCTCAAGGAATGTACTCCACAGGAGTCATACAGCTTCTAATTCAACACTTTGTAGTCTTGTTGATTCTTCCATACTTTATCTTCTACATGTGGTTCAAACATTGTTTTCAAATCACCCCATAATATCAAATCCAAGTCTTCCACTGGTCTTGTTGACTCATATTTAGCTTTTACCAACTTGTATAAATCTTCCAAATCTTCCCTGTCAAAACTTTTAAGCATGTGACTAAAGATCATGTACATTTGAGACTTTCCATCAGCTCTCATTATTTGATAATAGCTTTTTCTTCCTTCTTTATGAATCTTCCAGCCAACAATACTTGGAGACTTAACAGCCAAAGGTATAGCATCAATTGCTACTTCTTCTTCATTTGGAATGATTTTCATTAACTAGAAATTTATTTTTATTTTTTACTGTCGGACGAGAACATAACCGATTGTCACCAAGTTAATAAACAAAATATTTATATAATGTTAAGAGATTTTTGAAATACTATCATAGGTAACTTACTCATTTTTTATCGAAAAAGATTTGGAAAACTAATGGCGCAAGTTTCATATTTTGATAATCACGTTTAAGTCACTCAAACGAGTCACGAACCAAATATTCTATTAAAGTTTCCCAACGTTAACCCTTTGGTCCCTGTGAAAACATTTTATAAAAATTACCCTCAATATTATTTTTTCTTTTTCATTTCAAAACTGTTATATTTATATATAAAAGTTTTATACTTTTTTCTATATATATACATAAATACACACCTCTCAATCTCTCCTCTCCCCAAATCGGCAGCCACCATCCGGCCAATGTACCGCGCCTGTACCGCCACGGAAAACTTTTCGGTTGACTTTTTTCGGCGAACCCTAAAATTGTTGAATAAGATTAATCGTTCCGGGGATCTTATACCGTCTACAACCCACGCGCCGTTCATGCCACACACCACCCCTGCTTGCCACTCTATCCCTTGTTGTACTACACCCTCCTTTGGCAACCTTCAACTAGCCGCCACCCCACTCCCCTTTTGTCTACTACACTCCACGAACACACCACCTTCGCACGTCCTCATCATCATCGTCCCTTCATACCTTCGCAAGCACCCCTTCACCACTACTACACATACCTCCTATCATCGCATCATTCCCGATCCACAACGCCATCGTCACCTTCATCACCAAACCGAAACCCACGACCCATCCATACGCCAGCCGCACCTACCCTCACCATCTCCCACCCTCACGTCATAGCCGTGTCGCCACCCACATTGCCTGCCACCACCACCAGACCACCCACGAGGGTGCGTTCGGGTTTAAAACCACAACCAAGGGTGCATTGGTTTTTGCGTTTCATCAGCCGAAGGGTGCATTGGGTTTGTTTATTCACCAACAGGGTGCGTTTGGTATTCACATTAGCCGAAAGGGTGCGTTTGACGGTTATATCACCACCACGGGTGAGTTGGGTTTATGGCAGCCCACCAAGGTTGCGTTTGGTTGTCATATTAGCCAACCAAAGGGTGCGTTTGTTGATAAATACGTAGCACGGGCGCGAATCTTGGTTTGTGATTTACCAGGCATATGAGTGCGTTTGATTTAGTTGTTTATAAACCTGATTAGGGTGTGTTTGGCTGGTCTTAAGCACCAAATGGTGCGTTTGGTTTTGGAAAGTAAACCATAGGATGTGTTTGGTTTGACTGTTAAACACTACAAGGGTGTGTTTGGTATAAGAAAACACACTAAGGGTGCTTTTGGTTGCTGTTGGTCAGTTTAGGGGTGTTTGGTTTTAAGGTTAACGGCAGTTAGGGAGTGTTCGGGTGAGCAGGAAGTGCATAAGGGCGTGTTTGGTTCATATAGATTGATAATAAAAATATATCATAAGATTTTTATAATATAAATAACCGGATTTAATGGTGGTTATTGGTTAAATAATGTGTCATATATTATTTTAGCCTGCCTAATTATATATATGTGATCACCACGAGTAAATTGCAAACACGGTTAGATCGAAAAAGGGATTAAGTTCTATAAATTTTAGATTGTTAATGTGCTAATATTTCAATAACGGATAAACAAACGGAAACTATTACTTTTTCAAATGGGATAACTATTTTAGCAAAACCTCAAGGAAACAATATACTAGTTACAAAAATATTATTTTATATCTTTTTATTTTATTATTTGTTAACTAGAATATTAACATCATAACTTTTGGAAAAAGCTTAATTTAAAAACATAGTGTACTATGATTTATAACCTTAAAACGTTACGTTTAATTTTTGCTAAAAGCTTTTATTATTAAAGTGGTGTTTTTCTAAACGTTGTCAAATTATTTTGTTTAATCATTTACTCAGTTTCTTGAATAGAATATGCAAAGTATTTATATATTTCAAATTATTCTTTGATTGTTTGTCTTATTATATAATTCACCATATATGAATTATATAATTGCTTATTTTTCATATGTAATATATACAGGATATATTACATACCCTGCTATATGATTCATCGTATTAATTACATATGCTTTTTGATTTATTTATTTAACCAACCACCAAACTATTACAACTTTAAATCTAAATCTTTTTATCAACGTGTCGCGTTGGTGTACTCATTCATCGGAAAACCCAAGTACATTATCCTAGGCCAGTGGTTCCTAGCTGTTAAGATAAACCGCAACTTCTTGGTCGAGCTGTTCCAGTTTCCGTTTTGTCTGGCACTTATATGCGCATTCCCGCCAATCGTTCTATAACATCGATGTGAGTTATTGCCCCTCTGTCACATTGTTTTTCATATACTTACAAATCTCGGGGGAGACCTTCATTGCTCAATACAATTATTTACATGTTTCCGTTACATTATCTTTTAATTTATATTCTAACACTTGGTTTACATACTTGATTTGAAATTCATTACATTCACAATTACATGGCTTGATTACAAACTTGGTTTTATACTTGTCACATACTCTTTTGCATACTCGTTTACGATTATTTGTTTACATACTCCATTACAAACTCAATTAATGATTTCATATCTTACTCTTTTATACTTATGGATTTAAGTACTCAAAGCTATTTACGAATACATGGTTTATTTTTATTGGACACAAGTGTTTTCGGTTATCATCTCCTGTTTACATGTGCCTAAGTAACATAAACCACCATTGCCCATTATCATGGAAACTGTAATTCTTGACCGGCCGACCATACGGGTTAAGTAAGCGCGAGTGTATAAATAGATCTATTTGGGATTGACATCCCTGTTCGGGTGAGTAGCTCTCACTAGTATCGACCGTACTGAAACACCAACGCATACATGTCGGAACACTTTGGATGTTACGGGTTCGAACATCTACACGGGCCTTTATTTGCATTATATTGCATACATAGATGTCGAGTTTCGGTGTCATGAGCATAGCGCAACAGTAGATACTATTTATGTGGTGCTGTATCTGTTATAGTAGACCCATACATTTTGGAAAATCAACGAAATCACTGTCCACACTATCTTGTTGAACATTACTGATTACTGAACACTTTTCATTATATTGCGGCGAAGCAATAAACACTAAACTCTTTCGGTTCTACAATTACTCTTATATTTTTGGCGATTATTATAAGGATCGAAATGGTCATACATACTTTATAAATCTTTGGATTTCAACATTTATATTTATACTTACAAAACTCTATGAACTCACCAACTTTAATGTTGACACTTTTAAGCGTGTTTTTCTCAGGTGAATTAGGTGTTTAGCTTACTTGATGTGCATTGGAGTCTAAATTGAAAAGATTTCATTTATGGATTTTCACTTACATACAAATGATCAAATCTCGTTGGGTTATTTTCATGCTTTTCATTGTGATGCAATTATCGGACAAATGTTATATCAATTTCAAGAAAATCAACGAGATTACTTTTCAAATGACATTTAGAGGTCATTCTCCTATATCTTGTACTGTTGTATTATGAAGTAACGCCCCTGAACATATTTCCGCTGCGACACATTTTTGGGGGTGTTACAGATTGGTATCAGAGCCAAGGTTATAGAGAATTAGGTTGCATATTTTACCCTAAACTATAACCGTTTTTACAAACATTGCATCACATCAAACATTTTCAAAGTGCATACACACTACTTGCTTTTGTGTTTACACTACTTGTTGCATTATGTGCTTACATGACATACATATATATAATATATATGTTTACATCCCTTTGCGTATATCGTACATTATTTATATAATAGTTATTTATATAAATACCAGAACGTCTTCTTAGACATTGTGAGTTGCACAATGGTCTCACTTCGTTCTCAGACATTGTAAGTTAAACAATGGTCCCCAAGAATATTTTTCATAACTTTATACAATATCGTATTACGCGAAAGCCGTCATAATTTTTGTTTGCATGGGATTATGTATGAATCTAAGTATTACAAGTCTTGTATGGGCGGGACTTGTAATAGGAGGATTAATATGATAATTGCTATGCTGACTCGTTCATAATGACCTTTATCTTATTTACTTTAAATCGAGTACTCATTAACTGTCTTGAACTCTATGTCGATTTCCCCTGATTGTTTCGCTCTCCGTCTCCGAAGACGAGTTTCAAACACTCGTCCCATACTCATTAGAGCACCTGCATCGATATGTCATTCACCACCTTGAAAACTTTGTGTGTACGCGTGTTGCATCAGAAATTATTAAGTAGGATGATTTATAATCTCCTTATTTAAAAGGATTGGGACGCTTCTTCGGTTAAATAAAGTAATTATAAATCACCAAACCATAAGTTTATCAATTCATTATTTATATAAATTGGGACGCTTCTTTATGCAAATAATAAATTATAAATGAGTGGGCTTAATGGTATCCGATATGAGACGAGCATGAACTCGAACCCGATAATCACCGGAATCCGTTAAAAAGGTTTAGAAGCACAATAGTGTCTTGCCACTCAGTAGAATCTTAATGCCTCGCTTGGAACTACCTTATCTCATTCCAAAGTTATTATTTGTGTTGTTACAAATCCTTACGATCATGAACTGTTCGTGGAACTAACAGACTTGTTACACACTTGATCTAATGGAGTTGATTCATCTTCGAGCTAACGACTGAGTACCATATTCCGATCGATCACGAACTGTTCGTGGAACTAACAGACTTGATACACACTTGAGCTAATGGAGTTGATTCATCTTCGAACTAACGACTGAGTACCATATTCCGCCGTCCATCGCATAAGCTTCTCCGCGAGCTCCTCCCATTTGTTGAACTTTATTCTGGGGATATTATTTCTCGAAATGTCCTCACTCTCCGCATCCCATCACCGTTTGTTATAGTCATTGTGGTTATGGTTGCTGTTGTTGGGTCCTATAGCGGTCCACTAGTACGAAGACTTAGGTCGCGATACATCCTGGAACTGCCAAGTAAGTTGGGTACTTACATCCATAAGCCACGTTGATGTGAATCATCGAACATTACAGATAGCAGAACTCCGTCATGGAACATTTAAAACTTTATACAGACACACTCACGTGACTACACTTTTTTTTGATGATTTCACTATTAAGAGACTTTTTTTAACACGGTTATGTCAGTCATAAGATCTGTAATGATATTTTTTTGAGATACCCATTTTGAGGGATTAAATATCCTGGTCAAACTTAGCCAAAATTTTTGGTATATTGAGAATTGTCGAAACATCAAAATTTTGCCGAATAAAGTTATCATCGTCTTGTTTAGAACTGGTTTATTAAATCTTAAATCTTTTCTTGGTCACACAATCGGTTAACACAAAA
>BQNB010042222.1:0-32345 GCA_026074375.1 Tanacetum coccineum | reverse complement strand
TCCCTTATTCACTGTCCCGAAGTCATGCTCTACTTGCTCCAGGGTCTTTGTAGGGTATGTTTATGGAAACCATGATGTATCTTGTACTTGTATTGTTGGTATCAAACATAGACATAACATTGTGCGTGATACCCTTGTTGACATCTGTTTCCAGTTTGGGATTTCAGCTGGTAAAGAAGTTAATATTAGGCTTGGTGGAGGGTGGGACAATCCCTTACGTCCAGCTGATATGTTTCTCTACTCGTAGGACAGAGGGCTTGATGTATGTGTGGGTCTAACAGGTTCATCGCCCTTGACACAAACTGGGATGACTGATTTTTTACCAGGGCGTATGGTGCACAACGTAAACGTGTAAACATAAGACCAAGTGTGCGGAAATTGGATATGCGTTTCTCTCCTTCTAATTCTCTTCTTTTGGGGAACTTGAGAGGGATGTAGTTACCCTGCTGAAGCGGATTCAAAAGTTCTCTATGACTCGAGATATTAGGGTACTGTTGTTCATATTTTTAGTAGAATCAGCTTTGCTATAGCTAAAGGAGTGGGAGCCCAGATAGTCTCTTGGCTTCCTACTAATTTCTTATAACTACCATGAATTTTTAATAAAAGTTTTAATTATAAATAATAATAATAATAATAATAATAATAATAATAATAATAATAATAATAATAATCGTTTAGGGAATTAATAAAGGATGCGGTGACCTTACTGAAGCGGATCCGAAAGTTCTCTGTGGCTCAAGACATTAGAGCACGTACTGCTATTCATATATTCAATAGGATTATTTTTGCCATAGCTAAAGGAGTGGGGGCTCAGATAGTATCTCAGCTCCCCACTAACGTTTTATAAATCCTATTTTTCTAATAAAGTGATGTTAATAATAATAATAAAATAATAATAATAATAATATTAATAATAATAATAATAATAATAAAATAATAATAATGATAATAATAATAATAACAATAATAATAATAGAAAATGTTCAAATTCTAACTTAATCATTAGGGGACCTAATCCTAATCTAAAATGTACCAATAGTAATAAGATTGGTCATATTATTGATAGATTTTTTGAACTTGTTGGTTATCATGCTAGTTATGATAAAAGGAATTTTAATGCTAAGTTTAGACATGTTTACTAGTTATAATAAGTTTCAACATTCTTTACAGACTCGGATGTGCATCTACTCTTAGTGTTAAACAAGACACTTTTCTTCAATTGCGCGCTCAAACTGTTTTGTCTCTTACCATTACTAACATATTTTACTCCTGTAGAAGGTGAAACATTCTCATTAGTTTTCTCATGTGTCTCTTGTGTGACTTTTGTTTTAACCTTATACATTCTAAGTGCAATGACATTAGTGTTTTGAAATGATTATGACTAGTTTTTTAAAATCATTTTTCACATCAGTCTTAGGAACAAACTTAGCCTTTTGAAATGATTGTTTATTAAAACAAATAAGTTTGTCTGAGATTGAAGGTTTGTCAAACTTTGTGTTCACAGACTTTCCTTTTTCAAATTTTTTCAAAATTGGTTATGAAAAGATCTTGATTCGTTGCCCGTACATCTTCATATGCATATGTATTTTGATAAACATGCTTAATCAATTCATTAATCTCTTTCTAAGTATGAGACTGTGTCTTTTTAGTTGAATCAAAAAACTTTTGGTATTCAAGTTTTAGAATTTTAATTTCTTTAATTAAAGACTCAACTTTAAGAACCAAAGACATGTTCTCATCATCTAGCTTTCTCATTTTCGACATGCAAAAGTTTTCACAAACATTTTTCTCATTCTTATGTTGTAGTTCCAATTCAAAATCTATGCTTTCAGCTTGACATATTTCAAAATCTTGTTCTAAAAGTACAATACGTTTTAATAACTTCTCTTGGACATCTTTTGACTCCTTTGAGTTTTTCTAAATCTTTTCTCTCAAACTCTCACTATTAATCTCTACACATGAATGCACATCACAATTCATAACATCACTAGCTAAGGATGCTTTCAAGAGTCAATCATATTTTCCATTAAAATTTGCATTTTTTTTAAGTTTGAGAAAGTTCATTTTCTGTTGATTAATAACATTGATACATTTCTTTCACTTCTTTTGTAAACTCCTTTTAAAAACCATCAACGCACAAATGTAAGTGATCATTAATCGATTTTACCTTGTTTTGAAATAATATTTGAATATCATATTCTAAACCTGATGGATAGTTTATCTTTGAAAACACTTTCAAAACATTTAACATCATATTCAAGTGTGTCGAAATATCTTTTCATCCGACTCTGTTTTGGCATTTTTGGTGAAAGTGAACTCGACTTTTGAACACTTGGTTTCTCATGAGTTACATTAGAAGTGGAAGTGTTTGAAAAATAAGCTTGTTCTTAAGAAATTACTTTTTGAGCAACAAACTATTCATAAAGATTATTCAGACTCATGTAATTAATTGGTTTAATTTTTTGTTAGCTTTCAAATATGAAGACTTATACGGAATTACATTAGTTTACATATAGTCGGATACGTAAGGACTAATAATGTCATTAGATGATAGTTAGACATATCTATGACTATATATACCCTCCTATACTTCCTTAGGAGGGTGAGAAAATCATTTGTAACATAGAAGTGTGTGTGTTTTCTCCTTCTTCTCTCTAAAAAACACACACATATTCCTATATCTTTCTCTCTCTAAATAATATGGCAAAATAGTTATTGTGTCCTCCCCGACCTCTGGATCGTTGCTAGTTAGTGCATTTATTTATGATAATAATTGGCACCAGAGCTAACCAGGGGCGTTTTGTATTTGATATTTACAAAATCTTGCAAAAATTATGTTTTTAGCTATATTTTCGAAAAAATAAGTGGCACAAATTTTGATGTTAAAAATGTTATAGTTTGTGTTTTTATGTTAGATATAGCTTAAAATAGTTAGTTTTGCAAAAAAATTTCATGAAAAACGTTAAAAATTGTGGTTTTTCGGTGTTTTTTTGTTTTGGTTTGTCTATGCTTTTTGGCAAATTCTGCGGTTTGGCAAGTTTTTCCTGCGGTTTGACCAAAATTCTGCTGTTTGACACATGCGGTTTGGCTTGAAATTATGCTGTTTGACCTGAAAAATTATGCGGTTTGACCTGAAAAATTATGCGGTTTGACCTAAGAAATTCTGCGGTTTGGCCAGAAATTCTGCGGTTTGACCTGAAATTCTGCGGTTTGAACTGAAATTTTTTGCAGTTTGACCTGAAAATTATGAGGTTTGATTAAAAACCATAATCTGCGATTTGACCTGAAAATTCTGAGGTTTGATCAAAAGCATAATCTGCGGTTTGACCTGAAAATTCTAAGGTTTGATCAAAAAGCATAACTTGAGGTTTGACGTGAAAATTCTGAGGGTTGATCATTTACTCTTAAAAGTCAAATTCTTTTACACCGCTAGTCCTTATTCCACAATTATACTTTCATGACAACGTTATCTAGACAATGTTCATCCGTTAACGATAATTCATTACAACTTTTGTCCTAGTTTAACAACATTCAATCTAAACAACAAAGCAAACACAAAACTTAATGCAATAAAGATCCTATATACAAGATTCACTAAAATGAAAAATGGCTAAAGATTCGGATTCTAAATGACAAGTGATCGCGAAGTTGATTTGGTATCCCTTATCTGAGATTGAAGTGGGTTTCACGAAGGCGTCTGCTTATTTCATCACTGAGACTTCCTTCTACTTTCTACCCCTTTTCTTTAAACCACCTCTATTGATTGATGACTTGCTTAAACTTATACAACTTATGATTGAGACATGGATTATCTAGTTTCCAGTAGTTGGGGTGGTTGGTTGAAGACCTGGTTAACTATCACTAAAGGAGTTACGTTGTACTACTTAGTGTCACACACAGATGTCGATGTGGATAACTTCAAGAGGTGTTGCACTTCTTATACTTTTGATGTTGGGTATAGGGTACTTAGAGATCTAATCTTGCACCATTCTTTAATCAACAACAGTGCAAGCTTAAGTAACAAATTTGAGGGATTGTACTTTATATTCAAGTTTGGTATATTGGGTTTACTTCACCATGTGGTCACAAAAAATAGCCGACAAAATACGAGGTTGGTAAGTTAGCCAGAGATTTTAAAGGTTGGGATGTAATCAACAATTCTCATGGGATATTTGAAGCTAATCAACGATAATGGTACTTTACAGTCGAATTAAAATTTTAAAAGTTCTTCAACAACATTCATAACTTTTCAAGATTTGTGCTTATGACAAGAATTTCTCGAGTATATAGCATGTACTGGACAATGATGGCTTCTGGGGAGAGTTTCAAAACCTAATATGGGGAAAATCATGTACGTGGTGTGGTTTTTCGGGTCAATAAAGAATGGCTATAGGCATATAAACTATTAGTTTGGAAGATTCGTGCAATGTGTACTTTGTGCATCTTCCAGGGGGAAGTAGTGTATTCTACTTTACTTAGTATGGTTAGGATGAAGTATTTTGCATACGTGAGAAGAATTGTTGTTGATTTCATGCATGTACCCCCGAATGAATATTCACCAAGACCAAATGTCATGATACATTATAGAAGTAGTATTAGTTGGTATGGTTGGCTGATTCTTCTACAAAATTTCGTTGTGCACTACTAATTTCAATGTTAGAAAGATGTCTCGATGCTACCTCAAAGTTTTTAGAATCTGCTCAAGTTGGTTTTTTATGTGTCTTTATGGTTGACTTAGTGATGTGTGCTTAAACACACATCGTTTTAGCCCAAAATCCCACTCTATAATAGATTAATAACCATAAATTATGAGTATTATTTTGTAAATATGTTTGGTATGTGTGTATTATGTCTTGCAGGTACAAAAGGATTGGAAAACAAAGCAAAATCAGTGATTTTCGGGGAGTGAGTTTTTTTTTTTTTTTCGGACAACGTTTTACGTTTAGCGAGGTTAAACAAAGTCGTTTAAAATTTTTTTCCACGAAGTATCCATTAAAAGAATCACAAAAATTACAAATCCTATCAGTACCTTTCTTTTACTTTTGATATCGGTCCAAATAATCTTAAATGGATCGTCAATATTCCTTTTGCCCTTTAATAGGCAAACAAAACGGCATAATTATACCCTTAAATGAAGTGATTTGCATTATATATTATTAAAATCGTTACCTAGTTTGCGAGCTTGTAGGAAACCCTTAGCGATTCTATCTGTAAGACCTGAGTTCGAGCCAATCTTAGGCTGGTTTTGGACATTGCCACGTCAGCGCACGTGGCTGACACGTGGTGCCACGTGGCTGACACGTGGGGCCACGTGGCTGACACGTGGTGCCACACGGCTGACACGTAGCTGCCACGTGGCTAAAACGTGTTAGGTAGGTGATATTGGCTAAAATATACATATTTTGTACCCGTAAAAACACATTAAAGGACTAAAAAAACACATAAAAAAGTATAGTAATTATGTTGCAAATTTGATTATGTATTGTGTTTTTATGTTCTTACAGTAAAAAAGGATTGAAATCGACAGCAAAATTACGTGGTATTTTGGGTGGCTTTCGACGACGTTTTTCATACTTTATCAGAGGTCCAACGAAGTCGTGAAAATTCCTCGTCACTCCATTGGGCAAGACACTGAAAAACGAGTCCAACGGTACCGGCCTTTTATATTTTAACCTTTTTATTTTGAACCTTTTTCGTCCCTGTTTGAACCTATTAGTTAAATTGAACCTGGACCAAGAATATAAGGGTTATATATTATTTTTCGCACATATAAATTGAAACTATGCTCTAGCCTAATGGTTAGAGCATTAGCTTCTTATGCCAAAGGTCCCGAGTTCGAAACCGGGTGAGGGATTTATTCCCTCACGACCCGACCCCGTCCCAGGACCCGCGTTCCAGACCCGGCCCAGACCCGGGCCCAGATCCCGGCCCAGGGACACCGATCCAGACCCGCCCAGAGGGGACCCGACCCAGTTCCGGCCAATACCCGGTCTTCGACCGGCGGTGGTTCCGGCGGTGTGTCAAGGTGGTCCGCCACCGTTGTCCGTCGTGACCGCCGCGTTGACCGGTGGATCCGGCGGTTGGTCCGGTCGGTGGTATACGGTGGTCCGCACCGTTGATTTTGACGTCGTTGGGAACGCCGCCACCGTACCGTGTGGTCGGCGGTGGCTCGACGCAACGTTGGACGTGTTGGACCACGCTGACCACCGTCGTTGACCACCCGTTGAACCGGTGGTCGCTGGCGGCGGTTGACCGACGGGATAAACAGTGTAAAATGCCACGTGGCACCACTAGGTGGTGACATGTGGCCATCTAATGATTGGTGTCAGATGTACAGGTACGAGGTACTGTAGCAGTCTAGGTCTGTCAGTTCGGAGGGTACATTATTGGTACGCAATACGGCTGGGACCAATAAGAAGGTGACAAGTGTCACTGGCGATGGTGCCAGTAGAGTTGAGGTACATGTTGCGTCAGGACGTGTTGCAATGATGAGGCGGTTGGTGGAGTGCAAAATGACCAAAATACCCCTAGATCCAGCAATATTAGTGGATGGGTACCTGAAATGACGAAAATACCCTCACCCACTTGGGGTTATAAATACAACACGCACACAGCAGTTAGAAGTGGTAGAATTTAGTGTGTTTTTTTTAAGTGTGTATTTTTTAGTTTATTTTTAGTTGTAGTGTTAGGAGTAGAATAATTAGTTTATTTTGGGCTTATTGTAAAAGCTTATTAAAGCTTATTGGATCTAGCTTATTGTAACTTTTGAAGCTTATTAATGAAGATGGTTTAACGGTTTGTTTTAATTTATTGCTTTTTTTCCTTTATGCTTATTAATTTATGTCTTTTCTTTCTACTCTTTCTTTTCTTTTGCTTATTTCCAAATAAGCTTATGCTTATAGCTTATTTTTGGATCTAATCTCTTAAGCTTATATTCTAATAAGCTTCCTTAATAGCTTATTTAGACTAGCTTATTTTATATTGTTTTTGTTTTAGAGCTTTTCGAGTGAGCTTATTTTAGCTTATTTTCGAGTGCTTATTTTTCTAGAGATTATTGTTTTAGATTAATCGTAAATTTACCCGATCCGCGGTCACTAGGATTGTACACCTTAGGTTTCGGGTGGATTAGCATCTAAAAATAATAGATCTTATTTTTTAGCTATTTTCTAGTATAAATGTGTTGCTTTTTTAATTCTAGCTAGAGAGAGTGGAGTAGATTGGATCTAAACTCCTTTAAATCCTACCGATCCGCGTTCATAGATTGAACACCTTAGTTTCGGGTGATTTAGATCTAAGTTTCTATCTTTTTTTAGTTATTTTTTTGTTCTAATTTTTCATGTCTTATTTCTTATTCCATCCTTCTACATCTAAGGCCGGAGCTTAAGGGTCTTATTAAGTTAATAAATAGATTAGTTTTGAACTTTATAGTTTTTATGAAAATAATTAGTAGATAAAGTTGACACCTTTATTTGCTAATTAGTAAAATAAAAGCTTAAAAGTGATTAAACTAATTCTGTTGATTAAGAGTTGTCAAGATCGGAGTGGTTTTATATCATTGCGGTTCATTCATGTCGGTTACCCTTTTCCTTTTTTAATTTAGTACGTTTAGAATTATTAGTTAAAATGAATATGTTTAATATATGATTGTTGCTAGATTATTGTTATGATTAGTGAGTAGTTAATTTGTGCTTGCTAAGTGATTTGTGATTTGGAATTTAGGTGCGGGTTTAAAAAGGTTTAAAAATTAATAGTCATTAGAATTTTCAAATTTAAATATCGTCATTTATTTTTAAATACAATTTTAATACTTGTCATTTACTTTACTTTAATGTACTTTACTTTATTTCTTGTCATTTAATTTCACTTAACTTTTAATTTCGAAGGATTTAATTCGTTAAACCTAAGCCCGCACTTAATGAACATTTCACGTCATTTAGCAAGCATTTTCGTTATTTATATCTTTTAAATCAATTTTAGTTTTAATCTCGTAATTTTTAATCTTTAAAATTAATTCTAGATTAAAATCCAAAAGTTTAAGTTCCCTTTTGTATGCGTTTCTTTTAGTCGATTTCAGATAACCAAACCTAAAAACTTTTATTGATATTCAGAAGCTCGATTTACAACCTTGAACGTTAGATTTCCATTCACTTCTCGTCGAGGATAACGACCGAGAGGTTTTTATTAATTGCTTAGTATTTAATGCGATTTTCTAGAACCCGACGGAAAAATACTAACTATACTATAATTGTTATCCTCCTTATTATTACGTATCTATATATTATATATATTTTATACGTGTAGTTTGGAAGCGATCAGTAGGACCCACTTCTGCCACGTGGCGATGGGTGTCCAATGACAGCCTACCATGTGGCAGTTTCTGACATGACAGGTATGCAGGTGGCAGGGTTCAGTACGAGGTGGCATGGCGTCTAATGATTGGGTGCAGTACGAGGTACAAGTTTTAGTACGAGGTGGCAGAATGATGTCCAATCAAAGGGTGACACGTGGATAAAAGGACAAAAAATGCAGCTGTCATAGGAACAATCCCGAGGCTTCTAGAAGGGCGTATGTCAGCCAATGATTGGCTCCAAATCGAATATAGTAGCTGGCAAAAGAAGTGTCCGTGTGAAATTACGATTCTACCCCCATGCAATGGCTATAAAGGGACCAATTCTTCTTCATCAGAGACACTTTTCTCTTTATAAAATTACACATAGTAGTAATAGATTTTGGAGTAGGAGTAATATAGTTTTAGCTTATTGTAAAAGCTTTTAGTTTATTGTCTCAACTTATTGTATTGGCTTATTTTAATTAATGAAGATGCTTATTTCAAAGGTTGGTGTCACTTAGCTTATTTCTTTTCTTGACCCTCTATTCCTTGTTATATTTCTCTAATAAGCTCTTTTATTCTAAATAAGCACTTATAAGCTTTTGTTAGCTTATTAAGAGCTTATCTAATATAAAATAGTTTTTAGATTTTTATATGTAGGGTTTTTTAGTGCTTAATCTCTTTTATGTTTTTTTCTTTTAAGCTTATTCATATAGCTTATTTTTGGTTTATTGAAATATAGCTTATTATTCGGATAAGTTTTTCATAGCTTATTTGATACGGATCGTTAACGGCCGAACAACATACGAATTAAAAGAACAATTGGATAGATAATTCTAGTGGGGAACTCAATTAAAGTAAAAGATTTTATTATTATCAAAACTCAAAAGATATCCCCATACAAGAAAAGACCCACTATTTATAGGGAAAACTGAATCAAATCTAAATAAGATTGATTTGACTTTTTTTTTTCTTTTTTTTTCTAAATTTATAATGATTAGGAAAATTGTTACTTTCACTAAACCAAAGTTTATTGTCAAACAAGAAAATAAATTAAAAAAAAGGAAAGTAAATATTTTGACTTTGACTAATCTGCATCATCCTACCCTATTTGAAAAAACTCATCCTGGAGTTTGCTTCACTCGTCCCTTGTACTCGTAGCATCTAAATTTGTATCCCCTGCATCAAATTCCCTGTCTTTATAATGACTCGGCCTCGAATCTTGATCGTCTTAAAACCCAATTTATCGACTATGGGTGGAGCTTTCAAATACACATTCTTATTATTTTTTACAAATCAGGAAATGTGATAAACTTTGGTAACCTTGATAATAATTCTTTTTCCAAAGCATCAACTCGTGTGATTTTTGTAATGATGTCTTTCCTCTAAATCAAACTTAAAATTTGTTTGGATTCATTGAAGAATGAAGATCATTAGCCACAACTACAATATCTTATATGTTGTCTTCTTCTCCACCAAATCGTCCTTTCCCAACAAATCCTTTTTCCTCCTCAATGACATCTTCAATATCTATATCATAAACTGGCATCGATTCTTCTTCTTCATTATCGGTGTCGTAAAACTAGCCACGCATTCCTCTTCACATCTAACACGTTTGGTTCTTCTTGAAACTTGTATATTTATTACAAAAGGATATATCCTCTCTATTCTTATCCCCTATAATCCCAGCCCAGATAATAGGTTCTGATTCGGTTTCCTTTGTCAACAAAGGGTTATCATAGTGGTCATCATGAAACCTAAGGTTTCCTCTGCCAAAAGGATTGACGTCCTCTAACCCATCGTCCCAGACGTTGGACTCAGTTTCCGCCTCTTCTGCCAGTGAGTCCTACTGTAATTGTCGGAACTCAAGTTCTTGAATCCGTTGCTTGATGCTTGTGATCTCCACGTTACGTAGATCTGGTTCATTGCCTCGCCCGGCCGATCTACGAATTAGATGCTCTCCATGATTCCGTTCGACCATTAGTACCCTGGCTCTTGATACCAAATGATGCGAATCTTTAACGGCCGAACAACAAATGAATTAAAAGAACAATTGGATCGATAGAACTCGATTAAAGCAAAAACTTTTATTGATATCAAAACTCAAAAAGATATCTCAATACAAAGAAAAGACCACTATGTATAGGAAAACTAGAATCAATCTAAATAAAGATTGATTTGACTTTCATTTTTCTAAATTTATAATTGATTAGAAATTGATACTTTCCTAACCAAAGTTTATTGTCAAACAAGAAACATAAATAAAAAAAGAAAGTAAATATTTTGACTTTGACTAATCTGCATCATTATTTGATTTAGCTTATTTCTTATATATTTTGGTTTAAAGCTTTTCGAATAAGCTAATATTAGCTTATTTTGAGAGCTTATTTTCAAGCTTATTTTTTTATCATTTATTTTAGCTTAAATTTTGTAGCTTTTTATTCTAGCTTATTGTTTTAGATCCAATCCTTAAATATACCCAATCTGCGTTCATTTTTCGAAGCGAACACCTTAGTTTTGGGTGGATTTTGATATATTGTTTTTAGCTTATTTTCTAGCTAAAAGTATGTAGCTTTTCATAGTAGTTTATTAAATTAGATCTAATCTTTAAATATACCCGATTCTCACTCACTTTTCGAAGAGAACACTTTAGTTTCAGGTGGATTTAGATCTAAAGTTTCCATTTTTATTAGTTTATAGATTTAGTTTAAAATCTAGCTTATTATATTGTTAATCTTAACCTTTGATTGTATTTTTAATGTTGATGAAACCGCTTCTACATCTAAGGCGAGGAGCTTAAGGGTTTAATAAGCTAGCTTAATTTCTTAAGTTTAGAGCTTTTATAGATTTTACAAGCTTTTAGTACATAAAGTTTATTACTTTATCAACTAATTAGGTTAATAAAATCTAAATTAGAAATAAACTTAAGTGTTTTATTTAGTTTATTAAATCGGGTGGTTATTTTGTTCTCGTTGCTTCGAACGGGTTCTACTTTCTTTCCTATTTAAATAATAAGTAGTTTTAGTCTAATTAGTTTAAAATGTTTATGATTGTTAATTTGATTGTTGCCATGATTAGTGAGTAGTTATTATATGGTTGTTAAGTGAGTAGTGATTAGTGATTTAAGTGTGAAATTAAAAAGGGATTGTTAATTAATAGTTTTCGGATTATTTAGATTTATGTTTTGGTTATTTAAACGGGCAAAAGCCGTAAGAATAATTCGACATGATGTTAGGAATACGAAAGTATCGGTCACTTCCATAAATATCGTTAGATAGCTCGTTAAATACTATTTGGAAAGTAGATAGGCTAGTTAAGCTAAAGCCCATGGACAAAGCCCAACTGGCCACCCTATGTAGTATTTAAACCCTTTCCATGCTATGGAAAGGGTGTTGGTTTTTTTATTTTTCTCACATAGTTATACATTATTCTCTTTCACTTTCTCTCACTAGAAGCAACCTTCCACTCTCTTTCTCTCTCTAGATTTCTTAATACTTTTGTGTGTGTTTAAGGATTACTTATATTCTACAATTGGTATCAAGAGCCATAGGTGATAATCAAGTTCTTGTGTGCATTTTTTTCTTTTTGTTTTTGTTCGTGTCTTGGTTCGAATCCATCAAGAGGTTTTCACCTTTTGAGGGTTTAAAACCATAAAGCTTGCAACTTTATTGTTTATTTATCTTAGTACAGGCTAGAAGTACAAGCAAAACCTAGGTAGAACATCAAAGGTTTCATCTTTTTAAGGTTTTTTGTTCAAAAAGGGTTTGTATACCAAGAATCTTGATTTAAAATTTTCGTGTCAAAAATGTTAAAGTTTGTATTTTTAAGGTTCTAATAGTCTTAGAATAGCAAGAAGTACAAGAAAAATCAAGTAAAAACATCAAAAAGTGTGTCTTTTAAGGTTTTGAATCTTGGTCTACGAGATTTATACGTTCTGAGTATTCTAGGGGATTTATAAGTTTTAGCTTGGGCGATTTATACGCATCTTAAGCTTGGGCGATTTATACGCGGTTTAAGCTTGGGCGATTTATACACAGTTTAAGCTTGGGCGATTTATACGCAGTTTAAGTTTGGGCGATTTATACGCAATTTAAGCTTGGGAGATTTATACACTGTATTAAGGCTAAGAGATTATATACTGTATTAAGCCTAAGAGATTTATACATTTTATTAAGCCTAAGCGATTTATACGTACATTTTTCCTTAGGAGATTTATACTAGTACTTTGGTTAAGCGATTGTGTGACGTTGTTCTTAGAGATTGATTTCCTCCATCCACCATTTCACTGGGTGATTTATATATATCACGTTGCGAGAGAGATTTTATACAGAGAGAGAGGTGTCACATCTCTCTCTGTGTTTGCACTAGGTTGTGTTTATCCTGTGTGTGAAAAAGTGTGTGTGTGTGTGTGTGTGTCTGGGTGTATATATGGGGATGCTGCGCACACTACACGTGATGTGTGTCGTCTATTTTTCTTGTGGTTCTCCCTGATATTGTCGCGTGTGTCAATAAGTCCATGTTATGAGTTAAGCTCACTAACACGCATTATTTATCAGGACATCACTTCAGCACAATTCCCTTCTTATCACTGTTTGATCAACAAGTAATCTTCTCACATACCAACAAAGTTATAATGACTACTCTTGCTGAATTCATGATACTCTCTGGTGGTGACAATCGTCCACCAATGTTGGAAAAAGACCTGTATGATTCTTGGAAAAGTAAAATGGAACTATACATGCAAAAAAGAGAGCATGGAAGAATGATTCTTGAATCAGTCGAACATGGTCCATTAATTTGGCCTATGATTGAAGAAAATGGTGTGACCAGGACAAAGAAATATAAGGAATTGTCTGCAACTAAGAAAATTCAAGCTGATTGTGATATCAAGGCAACTAATATCATTCTTTAAGGTCTACCATCTGATGTCAATTCACTCGTTAATCATCACAGAGTTGCCAAGGATCTATGGGAAAGAGTTCAACTACTAATGCAAGGTACCTTATTGACAAAGCAGAAAAGAGAGTGTAAACTATATGATGCATTTGATAAGTTTGCTTACATCAAGGTGGGATCACTTCATCAGTATTACTTAAGATTTACTCAGTTGATTAATGACATGAACATTTACAAAAGGAAATTGGATCAATTTTAGGTCAATACAAAGTTCTTGAACAGTCTTCTACCTAAATGGAGTAAGTTTGTCACGGATGTCAAATTGGTGAGGGATTTGCACACAACTAATTTTGATCAGCTTCATGCATATCTTTAACAACATGAACTTTATGCTAATGAAGTCATATTCCTTTAACACCAAGAAAACTTTATGCTAATGAAGAAATTTAAGTCTGCAGATTTATACGTGAGCACATATCAAGATTCCATTGTATGTACTCAAGATGCGAAAATCATCAGAGGACCACGCCGTCTAATCACTTTAACACTTAGATCTCAGCTTCATCAAAACTATCAATCGTTAGTTTTCTACACAACAATCTTCACACATCTTATTCTCCTTCCAATATGGATCAATTCATTCCTACATCAACATTCTCAACTACCTGATTCCTGCCCACCCCACCCCTCTCCCTCCCTCGCCATCTCTCACTTATCCCACCCTCCCCCGCCCTACCCCCCCCCCCCCTCGCACAGTATCCAAATGCTTTCTCCACATCCGCCAGTTCATTCAATGATGCTTTGTCCACACCTCAATTCCATTCCTCAAATTTTTAGTATTCTATCTCTATATTATTCAAACAAACACATCTTACTGAGTATTTCCTCAGAATAGACTTATGTGGCTCTAAGCAGTCAGTTCTAGCAGTTGCCCTGTGTATTATGCAAAGAAGGAGGGAGAATGGCTTATCCTAATTATTGATGCCAAATTAGCAAAATGATGTCATTGCAATTCATGTCTATAAGTACTGTTCATCACATCTCGTTTTCCCAAACTCACAATCAGCTAAAAATTCTTTCAAACCCTAAGACACAAGAAACTATTCATGTTGGTACAGGGTGACCTAAGTTCAAAACCGGTCGTGGGGGTATCGTTATAGGGGAGACAAAAGTCGAGGAGGAGACAAAGTTCATTTACTGCTATGCACATGAGGAAGACTTCTGGACAATGGGCATAAAAATCTCAGGAACATGACAGGGAATTATTCATGTAAACACAAAGGTTTCGTTTTTTGTGGAAGTGTTTTTTAACTGCCAAAGGGGAAGGTCAACATGGCAGACAGTGCCCTCAAAGCCAAGAGGAAAAGGTGAGGATGCTACATGGTTTAGGGACAAATTTCTTTTGGTTGAAGCATAAGGATCTAGTAAAAGTTTAAATAAGGAGGAATTGGCATTTTTGGTAGACCCTAGAGTTGCAGGGGAAAGAAGGAGGTCTCGAGAAAATAACAGATAGTCATTACTCATAATGCAAGAGAGCTTATCAAGCAGATGATTTGGATGCACTTTGATTCTGACTGTGACAAGACTCTCTATAGCCACAAGCTTCCTGAAGTTTCTTATATGGACCAGTTACCTCCCCAGTAGTATTGTCTAGATTACTGATCAAATGTTCTTCTGAGAACCCAGAAATGTGGTACCATACTCTAACAACACTCATAATGATATGCTAAATCAAAGTGTGAAGAGAAACGCCGTTATTTCTAAACAAACTCATTCTTTCTATGTGAATTATACTGAGAATGACAGAATCGTCGATAGCAATTATTCCTTCCTTACTTCTCAGTATCGGCTTTTTGTGAAACATGAAAGCAACTGGTTCAGGTAGGAAATACAAATATCTTCTGCTAGATAAACAAGATGCATGATAATTATCTGTGTCATTGAACAACTGTCAATATCAAGTAACTATTGTAGACAAGAGTAAATTAAAGGACGATTTAATGGTATGAATCCTTTATCGCTTTGAGCTTTGAAAGATATTAAAGGACATCTGTAATTGCTAGAAGAAAGACACAAAATGTGGATTTAAGTAACTAGAGAAATCTTTATAATAGATGAATATAATTCGGAAAAGATCTAAAAATGCACAGCTTCGCGAATTTTTGAAAAAAGGAAATTAATTCACTTAAACAAAAACTTTTCTGGATAATTAAAGGGAAAAGGCAAAAAAATCGTTAACAACAACATTTAGTGTTTTAGAAATCCGAATCCAAAGAAATAAAAGGAGAGCTACTAACCAGAGAGAGAGATATTGTAAAGAAAATTGAGAAATTTGCTTTGGAAAAAAAGAAGTTAAAGAACTGGCAATATTGTTTATAAAATGGGTTGTGACGTCAATCCGGCAAATACTGTTGCATAAACGCTATTGAATGAAATCCACAAGTTTTTCTAAGGATGTAGAACAACCTTTTTATAACATGCTTTGGTTTTCAAAAATCTTATATCTTAAGGAACGGCTAAGCAGATCAGGCCAATGCTTTAAGATGGTAGAGAGAGAGAGAGATAGATCAAGCGAAACCAATTGTGATGTCAATTGCTGGAATCTTCTTAGAGAAGGCAAAGACGCTTTGATGCATTGGAGGAAAGAGAGTTGGTCTGATCTCAAAATGCATTTAAAACAAAGTGATCCAATTATTTTAGAAAAGAAAGTTAACATTAAACCAATTAATTATGCTGAATTATAACTTGGATTATTGAAGGATTTTTTGGTATAAATGGTTTTCAATTCTACAATAGACAGATCTGTCGATATGAAACAAGCTTTACGGTTTACTGGGGCTTACACCCTAATACTGGACTCTCTATCTGCTCTTCATCACCTTTTCATATTTAAGGCTCCTCGGGAACTTCTCTAAGGTTATCCTTAGTTAAGAAAGCCTTAAAAGTTAATACCATTTGGGGGGCCAAAATTTGACACTGTGGTGAAAAAGCAGATTATAACCCGATTGCTTTACAAAAAAGGGGGGAAAATTGGTTTGGCCTTGGGGACCCCTAAGGGGATATGGCCGGGCCGGGATGCTGCGGTTTTCCGTGGTACGCACCTGGATTTCACCGCTGACATCGGGGGCCGTTGCCCCTGGCTGGAACACGTTGCGTAGGTGACGTCGGTATCCGTATACGTTTCGCGGGTTTTTCAGGTCGTGGGTTTAACGTGTAGTCGCACGTCGGGGCATGGAACCCAGGGGAGCGCCGATTTGGCCGGGTTGTTCTCATTCGGGTTGCCCAATGGGTTCTGATAGCTCACGGTTTCTTGGCTGACAACCTGGCCTACTACAATACAGGATGCCGAAGGGTTGGCCCTCCTTTTTCCCACACAGTACACCTGCCCGGGACACCGCGCCCCCTGGGGGCGGGTCCTGGGTCCCGGTCAATTAACGGCCCTCCCGGTCGCGTCCCGGCACCCCGTTAGCCCCCGCGGTTCTAAACTCCCTGGGTTTGGGATCCGTGTGGGGGTGGCGGGCATTCACTTCGCCCACACCTGTCGACCTACCACGGCTTCTTTTGGGACCCCGCGTGGTGGTGTTTGGGGCTTCCGCCGGGCGTGGTGGTCCAAGTTGGGGTTTGCATACCTGGTCGGCGGGTTTCCCAACTGGTAGGGATTGTCGGAGGTCTTGGGTAAGGCCGCATGGGTGGCAACAAGGAGTCCAACGTTCGCATCGGGTTTGCGACCGTCGGCTTGATTCTGTTTCCGGCTGCGGATGGGTCCCCGCTAGGTGGTAGCGGGTGGCGGGTTTACTGGCCCGGTCCCACAGGGGTACAAGTTCCGGGGCGTGGCCCACATCAAAGGACAGGGGGCCCGTAGGGGGGGATGGGGTTGCCGGGTTCGAACGCTGTACTGGCGGGGGTTTTCTGTGGGTTCGGTCAACCGCCCTTCCGGGTTTTAAGGAGAGGCGCAGACCTCGGGCCGCGCCGTTAAATATCGGCTAACCCGGGTCACCGTTCCGGGCGGGACTCACCCCGGGTCCAGGACTTACTCGGTTCGGCGGTCGCCGCCGGGTAACTTTCTCGGGGGGGGTGGGGGGGGGGGGGTGTGTGGGTTTTTGGGTTTTCTACCCCCGGGGGGTGTTTCAGGCGTTTGCCCTACTAAGGGTTTATCCAGGAGAGCGGTACGGCCAACTGGGTTTGAAATACTGTTGGCTGGCGGGGGTCGGCCGCTGGCGGTCAGGCCGGTTTTCTACACTTCTCCAGGTAACTACAATAGGCACGTACTGGGGTATTGGGGACCAAATCGGGGAACCAACAGGTGCGGGCAATAGTCCGGGCACGGGGGCAGGGGTCAAGGGGACCCTCGGCCTTGGGTTCTGTGATTTGTCCCCCGGGGTTCAGGGATGGCACCGGGTTCAGGCGCCCTTGCACATTTAGGTTCAAGACACCACGCGGGTTCCTAACGGGTGGTTTTTGGGGTTTGAAATTCGAGGAAAGGGTAACGGTATGGGTTAACCACGGCCGCCACCATGCTCGGTACAGTAATTAAGTCGGGTTTGAGGCATGCGAGCGGGCATGCGGCTGAGCAGTGTTCTAAGCGTCCACAAAGTCCAGGGGTCTCCGGTCCGTCAGGGTTCCCGCCTGTGGAGGATGTGGGTCCACTCAAGAGTGGTCGGGCGACGGCGCGGTGGGTCAACGGGGGAGACGGATTGGCCTAGCTGGCCGGGCTCTATCGCGAGGGGGTGCTCGTCTGTGGTCGGCGCTCGTAAGGCGGGCGAGGCTGGCCGTAACACGGTAGATAAACGGGTAACCGTAACCCGGGTCATAGGAGACCCCCTCACGGGTGGAGGGACAGTTTCAAAATCAGGAAGTCACACATACATAAATTTCACCGGGTTTGTTCAGCCACCCGTGCGACGCTGATGCGTCCATACATGTGTCGTGCTAAAACAGGGCGGGTTTGCATGCCAGGCTACTTCTACGTTCGGCTCGTGCCGACTCGGCGAAATGATGTCGGGAATGGGGGTTATGCGGCCCAGGTGAAGGTTTTTGGCTGGTGGTCCTCGGATTTCGGGGCGGGCGGTGATGAGCGAGGGTATGGCGCCCGGACGGTCCATTGGTTGCAGACATATCCACTTGGAGAAGAGACTTCCCATGGCTATGCCATGGGGGGGGTGGTTTCTCACTGCGGGTTTTGGGTGCTACGGTGGGGTTTAATGGGGTCGCATGACCAAGGATCGGCTCGGGGCCTTGGTCGGGCCAGGGGCAGGTTGGACGGGCTTTTGGGATTGGGGCGGCGAGGTTGGCTTTTCCATGGGGCGGGTTCGCAGGGTTCTGAGTCGGTGGCTCTGGGCTCTGGGTAGCTTGGTAGGGTTTAATGGGCGGGTTGATACCCAACGGCTTCCCAACGATCATTGCTCCCCGGGCCGGGCTCAGCTCGGACGTTGGGTTTCATCAGCCATCAGGCGTTCTGGGGGGAGGTAGGTTTGCTTTGGTCGCCGTGGGGTAGGGGTTCGTCTGCGGTCAGGGCCGGTCCCCCCGGGTTCCAGTAGCCCGATCGCCCGTTCAGGTTCTAGGGTCAGGTGGGGTGGTTGTGGTCTCGGGCCGGCGGGTTTCTACGCTGGGTTTTGTGTCCGGCGGCCGGGTTTGTGGGGGGTTTTCCGCGCGCACGGGGGCGCCTGCGGTCGGTGGGGATTCGCCTCCCGCACGCAAGGGCCACCAGCGGGTCTGTATCTGGGCACCTCCGCCAGGGCGGCACGACCCGGCCCGGCAGAGCTAGGGCTTAGGTCGGGGTGTGCGAAGGGAGGGGTTTGGAACGTTTGCACGGCCGGGGGGGTTGGTCGGCGCGGGGTCATCGGTTGGAGAGAAGGCTGGTCAAGGAATGCCTACGTTATGGGGTTGTGGGTAGGAGGTTCCGGCAGGGTTTCCGGGGTTTACCTAGTTGTGAATTCTCTGGTTTTGGGTTTGGAAAAGCTGGTACTAACGACCCTGGGAAGGGTGTAGGGGGTCAAGGGGGCGTACCATGGGATCCCACAGCTCTGGAGACGGACTAGGACCACTGGGCGGAACAACTGCACCACCGAGTTCCGTGTGCATTGAGTCTTATCTGGGGTATGGCTCGGGGAAAATCGGTTGCGGACGAATAAGGGAGGGGGTCGCGGCCCGTAGGGCAAAGGGTAGGTGTTTTCCCGGGTTTGACCTTTCTCAAGGAGCGCCAGACCGATCCACGGGTATGCTGGGGGTCCGAAAGGTACAGTGGGTTTGAAGAGGCTATAAGAAGGATGTGGCTGGTGGGTTGGAGGCAGGGGACACCTTACACACCGGGGGGGGTTTGCTGGTGTGGGTTTCCGAAGGCGGGTTTACGGGTAGGTTCGGTGGGTCAGGACGGATGGGGGAGGTGGGTATTTTGCGGAGATAGGGGTTCGGGGTCGACGGTCCTCTCCGGCCGGGCGGAGGGGGTTGGCGTAGGGGGCGGTAGAAATAGTGGGCCGTGAAGTTAAACGGTTGAAGCGAAGTCGGATCCCATTAGTCAAAGTTCGATGGAACTCCAAGAGAGGTCCTGAGTTCACTTGGGAACGTGAAGACCAATTCAAGAAGAAATACCCACACCTCTTCATCAAGACCGCATCGTCGTCAAGTGCTGCATTGTGAGCCTTGAGGACAAGGCTCGTTTAACGGGGGAAGTCTATAACACCCTGTGTTTTCAAGTCATTGACGACGTCGATAAATGTACTATTTATTTTTAGTGTTGTACGCGTTTGCTTGTAATTTCATGAATTAAGTTTAAATCGCGTAAACTAAAAATTAGCGTTCAATGTAAACGGGTATCAAACAATTAAATATTTACATCAAGCAAGGGTTATATAATTATTTTGAGAATAATTATTAACTTTGTTCATTTTATTTTTATCGGATACGTTAAGTGTATACGTTTCGCGATAAATTGCGTTTAGGCACTCCCGGAGCCACCAAAACTTTTCTACGCTTCAACAAATACCCACTTTTATACCCAATACATAAAATTTACTCAAATATATCATGTATAACTCATTTATGCCGAAATTCTTGCAAAGGATGCAAAGTTATACAAGTGTTTCATGAAAAACTCTTCCATGTTGGTCAAATGCACCTTACTTCATTAATGCAACACCATCCCTACCATACTTTGACTAATGACCATACCCATGGCCATACCTAAGACCATGAGCCATTCCTATGACCATGCTTGGTCTCTTTGACTAAAATTACCTATTATATACATGTAAGTATCTAGTGAAAGACTCATACAACACCAACACTTAGTAAAAATCAAACCAAAACCTCTCTTTTGGCTCTCTATATGCTACGGCAAACAAGCACCCCTTTAACAAACCCATACAAAATTTTCTACAATCCATACACTTCTATATACACCTATTCTAAGATATACTAAGGCATTTGCAAGCATTGAATCACCATTTCCAAGTATTTCTCAAGTTAAAGAAAGCTAGGGTTTCTTAAGTGCAAGCTTGGTTTTTGTGGCTAAACAAGGGTTTAGTACTTGTGCATCATCATCATCTTACCTCATAAGGTCTATTTGAACTCTTTATGTTCTTACAACTTTCATTTTTATGCATATGATTATTCTATTTAGCTTAAATCACCATTTAGGATCATTAACATGTAAAGAGAAGTTTTTATTTGTTGTCATCATAATGTACACTTTATTATACCTTATGATGTTGAGGACATCATGTTAAAATGGTTACACAAATGATTTACACTCTTGGTTAACATAAAAATGATTATTGACAAAACTAGTAAATTAAGGTTACATAAATAAAGTTATGGTTTTAAAGTATGTTAATGGATTTGTTAACATGGGTAACTTGGACATATGAGGACTACTATGGACAATGGACACTTAATATATGTATGATTTATAATATATATGATATATGAGACTTGTGGTAAAATACAAAAGTGGTAAAGTATAAAGAAAAGATCAAAAATGGATTCAACAACCTCAAGCAAACATTCTGTCCAAAATTCGAATTTTGACATACTCATTTTATATTTTTATAAGATAATACATTTCACGACGATTCCGAAAAAGTAAGAAACTTGTTAAACGGATTAATAACGAAAAAGTTACGTTAAAAAACGAGTTATACGTTAATTAACGAAGTCGTAAAGCAAAATTATTATAAAAAACAATTTTTATAAAAATTATAATTAAACAGCACGGGTTATATTTTTAATAAATATACACATTTTTAGGATTCCAAAATGATAAGATCGTAATTTTCAATTAATAACGAAAGCGTTATGAATTTAGCGAGTGTACGCATATACTACTTTTATAAAACGCTATTTTTATAAAAGTTACTATTATGACAGAAAGTTTTATTTTTCGTAAACCTAATAAAATATAGAACTTATCAATAAGGGAACGTTTCCTCGAAAGAATCGTTAAATAACGGAGCTATAAGGAATAAAATAGAATTTATAAAAAATGGGTTTTACGACGCTACGAATATTCGATTTTTATAAAGCTCACGTCATGATACTGTGAACAGTAAAAGTTATGTTCACCAGTAGTCCGAAATTCAAAAAATGTCAATTTATGATAACCCTTCTTATACGAAATGTATGGACATACAGAAACGCGAGAATCTCTTTTTTTTAATTCTTTTCTTTTTTTTTAGGGCTTTAAAACGCGAAAGTTACGCAGTTTTACTAAAAGGTAAATATAAAGTTTTTAACTTATAAAACACAATTTTACCAAAACCATTAGTTGGTATTGAGCTATATAGACTATTATGTGGTTATCAAAGTACTTTATTACTAGGTGTTTCGCATATTGAGCATCTTCGGATGGCGTATCGACGAGTTGTTGGATTTACGATTTAAAGTGTTCTAACTCCTCGAACGTCATGTCATGACCTCTTTAATTATTGATAGACCGATACGTACCGATAGTACTGATGTAAACAACTCTTAGGATTACATTCATATGTTATCAATTTAAGTACTCTTGTACTTATACGAAATATGATAATTTTCAGGTTGCATTCAATATTTTACGTGACGCTTTATCTGCGGATAATTGATTTATCAGAACTCAAGGTCGAGTTCATAGCCCCACGTTTATACATGCTTTTGTTTTACAAAGTTTTTGGGTTGAAAAAATACAATGTTTTACAATGGACACACAGTGGTTAAGTTTTTATATTATGATTACATGTTCGCCCTAAGTAGCGATAACCAATCTGAGCCCATTTTCATGAATGTTAATTACCGATGCGCGAATGTTATGATTAGTCTATTGGGTTTGACAACCCGTTCGGTGATCTAAGCATCAATCACTAGTGAAAAACGAACGTTATACCATGTGAATCATAGGTGGTTGCGGGTTAGAACATCACCACGGCAAAAGGCATTAATTTGGCATCATTATATGTCAAGCTTCAGTGTCATGAGCTTTAGAGCAACGTATTTACATTTATATCGATATCTGCATCTGTTGCATTATCTTAACACTTGGGAGATCTTGTGGTCCTACAATATATGATTTATCAAACCTATGAATTCACCAACATTATTGTTGACGTTTTAAAGCAATGTTTTTCAGGGGATCAATAAGCACAAGGTGCGATGGATACATTGGTGGTTTTGACTTGGATGTCATACATTAAAGATTTTGTCGCATTTCATTTTGTTATCTGTTATGGGCTGAAAATCTTTGTATTTTGTCAATGATCAAGTATAAGCTCGGGCTTATGTAAAACAATTACTTTGTTAAATCCAATGTATCGTTTTCAAACGACTTTTTGGTCGTTCTATATATATCTTGTGTTATTGATCTGAGAAGTAACACGCCCCGGACCCATATTCCGCTGCGACCCAATTTGGGGGTGTTACTGGTCAGACTGAGGCTCAATATTGGCTTCACTTGGGTAAGGAGGAGAGGTGTAGGTTGTGGTTCAGATGGTCTCTCTGAAGTAGCACCCTCATCCTTAGTAGATTGTACCAACATAGAAGCAAATAAAGGTGTGACTTTCCCCAAAAAATGTTTACCCTTTTTAACCATAAAGGAGAAAACTTTACTTGTCAAAGCATTTACAAGAAAATGATCTAAAGGTACTGGTACATTCACTAGCTGTTTATCCAAAAAGATTGAAATAAAGCATGGATACATTACAAACTTCTTCTTTGCATCTAAATGTCTAAGCATACCATCAAAAATTAATTTAGAAAAATTATATTTCTAATTAGATGTTAAGCAAATGACAGCAGTGGCAATGTTAGTAGGAATTTGATCCCAAGAGGTGCTTTTTGAGCTAATACAATGATTTATTGCATGAAATAAAAACCTCCATTGGGGTGAAAACAAAGATTTGTTAAATGTTAGAACAGTTAAATCCCCCTCATAACCCATGAGCTATATAACATCAAATATAGCCTGGTTAGGTAGAGAATCTATCCCCATCTGCCATCATAATAAAGAAGGTCATTCTTATTGAGCTTCAGAGTGACACGGGCTTGCAACTACTTTGGCAGTATTATTAGTTATGATCCTTACATTGTTGATTCTTTTTGGATTAGCAGACATCCACAAAATTATTGAACAAATGTGATAGAGCTACTAGACTTACAGTGAGAGCATGATGATGGTTGGCTTCGCGTAAGATAATCATAACCTCATGAAAACTAGGCATTCCCTTCAGTCTTTCTAATTATAGGTCCTTATTGTGCTTTGGGCACAATTCAAGAACAGCCATTATGGTTGAATTAGTGATCATCGGTTAGAGAGAGATTAGGACTTGTATGGAAGAAAGTATTAAGAGTGATTACGTAAGTGAACTGTGCAATTGAGATGGGTTTATATAGGTTTAGCAAACCTAAAATCAATGAAAACCATTTCAATTTAACTTTGTACCCTTGGCGGTATTTTCTTCAACATCTCTATAGCACGGTAATATCTTTGGCAATAACTTTGCACTGTCTAGTACTAACTCATCGTGCCAATAAAAGAGAACAAGTTGGCAACATCAATACTTCAATACGTCTTTATCTCTTCCCAATTGATTTGAACACAATTAACTTCTTAAAAATTCATCCACTGTTGGGTTAAAAATGCTTTAACACTAAACTTCATACAAACTATACAACAAATCATATTGCCTCCCCTTAACTAATGCAGCTTATGATTGATTGATCTCATTGTAACACCAAGAACTGGACTACAAACATCAAATGCCTTGGTTAGAGATCTAGCTACATTATCATCAAGTGTGGATTATTTAGGCACCTGTATAAGTTTCTTCTCTAAGCATCCCTTATGAAGTGACTGCCTATTGCATCATGCTTTCTTTTGGAGTGATTAATACTTGATTCTTTGACAAGTGGCATATTTTCATTTCATTATCAATGTGGATCTTGTGTTCATGAATTGAAACTAGTCTAACATTTGATTTTGAATCCACAAAACTTGCCCATAGCAATTTGCAATAGCAGCAACATATTCTGCCTTTGTAGTAGAAGTAGCCACAATTGTTTGCTTTTTGCATTGCCAAGAAATAAGTCTCCTGCCAAGAAATTGACAACCTCCTGTTGTGGATTTCCTGTCAAGATTTGCTCTAGCATAGTCACTATCTGAGTAGGCTTCCAGGTTAAATGAGGACACTCTAGGATACCAAAGGCCCCAGTTTTGGTTCCAGTTTTGGTTTGCCCTTTTTAGCATACCCTAATAGATTCTCTAACAACAATGAGATGGGAGGGTCTATTTGGAGTGACCTGAAACCTAGAAAAGCACAGACTGCAAACATAATATCAAGCCTAGAAGCAGTCATAGTACCATTAAAGAACCAATCATGTTTCTTATAAAGATTGTAACATCACATCACTGGCTTCTATCCTTGATGACTAAAGCTTTTGGGTCTCAATTGGTTGACTTGTGTCTTAACACTGACAAAGTTAAACTTCTTATGATTTTTGCAACATACTTATCCTGTGACTTATAAAGCTACCATTATCCTTTCTGTTTTACTTGTTATCCAAGGAAAGAAAGTTTGAGCTCTCCAAAGAGCTCAATCTAAATCTACTCTGGGCATTATAGCCTCAATTCATCACACCTAGATTTCATTTGGAGAACCAATATGATATTCTTCCACATAAACTTTGTACTAATATGATATCATGTTTGTCCTTCTTAATGAAAAGAGTCTTGTCAATAGTTCCTCTTCTGTATCCATTCTTCAACAAGGAAAGGAAGTAGAAAAGTAGCATACCAGGCCTGGGAGCTTTGGTGGTAAACCCATTAGAGAGCTTTTACTATTTGTAGACTTCTGAGGGTTATTAGGGATCTATAAAACCTGGTTTGGTTTGAGACACATACGATCTCCTCATCAATTTGCCCATATAGGAAGGTACTTTTCATCATATATTTGATAGACTATTATGCCCATGTTAAGAAGCAAGGCTAAAAAGATCCTGGGATGGCTTTCAAAATCCGGGCCACAGGAGCAAAAACCTCATCATAATCTATCCCTTCCTCTTGCCTATGTCCCTGAGCAACTAACCTTGCTTTATTTCTTACCACAACTCCTCTCTCATCCTTCTTATTTCTATAAATTATTTTTGTTTCCAATTGCCTTCTTCCATAAGGCAAATCTACAAGAATCCAAACTTTTTGAATCTTGAACTACAGCAATTTCTTTACTGGCATAGCATCAACCCAACTTTTATTATTCAACTGCTTCAGAGATTTTTCTGGGTTCATTTTGAGACAAGAACAAGCAAATAAACAATGCTGGAAGTCCTTATGATTATTTCTCCTTTGCTTTGGAATATAACTTACAGAAGCATAGGCTCTCCTAGAAACTTTTTTAGGGGGGGGGGGGGGGGGGTCACTTTACTTCTTGTTTGAACTGCTGATTGTGGATCTCCAAGAATTAAAGTTGAAGGATGAATAGAGATAATCCTTGATGTGGGAATAGGACTGACATTCACAACTGGTTCTAAGTTTGTGAATATGTAGATATGCCTCTACACCCTCATATCATAAGATGAAATTTGTAAAAATACCATCAGTAGGATTTTTAATGTCATCAGTGAGGTATTCGTAGTCAACTTGGTCACGGGATTGGTTGGATCTGAGAAGAATAGTCATCATAAGGACTGTCAATACTAACTGGGTGCTTAGCAGTATTAACTATGTTAGTACTGCTAGTTTTAGCAGCTCTTGCTTGTAAAAGTAAATCCTCAGTTTCTTGGGCAAACTCCTTCCTGAGAGCTTCAGCTGCATCATTAGCATCCTTTTCTTGCCTCTTAAGTGTTTTAAGTTCATCCAAAAAGACTTGATCCTCCTTATCTACTGGGTTCTCATTTGTCTTTAAATCAGGATGTTTGGTAGGTCCTTCACCTGCATCCTTTTATGTTGATCTCTTGACTGTTGTTGAAGAAAAGAAGAACCATATAGGCATACCAAAGTTAGTTCCTGAGCAGATTCATCTTCTTTTTCAGAATCACCTACATCAATATTATCTTTTGTACCTACATTATGATTAGCTTCTTGTGGACCTGCATGTTTGTTAGCTTGATTTTTTGATCTCACAGGTTGATAATTCATTGAATCAGTTAAATAATCAAGATTAAACAACCAAGTTGGTCCTTTTCCTGCAACATTTGGTTTATTTTCTAAAAAGGTTATGTGCAGGTTTTCCTTAACTCTCTTGGTTTATAAATTGTATACCCTAAAAGCCTTGCTTTGTAGAGAATACCCAACTAGAAACCCTTCATTTGATTTCCAATCAAACTTGCCCAGATGGTCAATGGTATTCAAGATGGTCACATGGTACCCAAAAGGTCTTATGTAGCTTATGATTGGTATTTTACCGGTTACAAGTTCATAAGGTGTCTTATTATGAGGCTTGGTCACTAATACCCTATTAAGAACATAACAAGCAGTACTAACTGCTTCATCCCCAAAAGTGTTAGGTAAAAATGAATCTGCTAGCATAGTCCTAGCAGCCTTAATAAGGGTCATATTCTTTCTTTCAGCAACTCCATTTTGTTGTGGAGTTCTGGCATTACTGTATTCCCTCTTGATCCCTTTTGACCCACATAATTCAATAAAATCCATGTTCTTAATTTTGATAATTATACATCTAATTTTTTTACCTTTGATTTTAATTGTGTTCTCTATTTGTCTTATAAAGTCCTTAAGGATTCCATAGTTTTATCCTAGTTCTTAAGAAGAACACCCATACTAATCCCTGCTAAATCAACAGTGTTAACCAGGGCAATATAGTCTTATGGTTTAAGCTTCCTTTACAGATGTAAGGTCAACAAATCCATATGAAGAAGCTGTAAGGAGTGACTAATAGAGCTCACTGATTTGGCCTTACAGGAGGCCTTGTGTTGCTTTCCTTTTTGACAAGCAACACAAGTGTGGTCATTTTGAAAAATCTTTGAAGGTAAACCTCTTACAAGGTTTCCCTTCATAAGTTTGTTTAAGTTTTTAAAGTATAACTTGACCTAATACTCCTATGCATTTGTTAGATGCATCAATTGGGCCTTTGCAAATTAAAAAGCTAAACCTCTGAAGGAAAACAAGTTCTTAAATTGAACTTGTACATTTTGTTTTGTCTAGGGATTCTTAATGTATACTGATTTTCATCAGGTAACTTAAATTCAGGAGACAAAACAAGACATTCAAAGTCAGTGAAAAGAACTTTGTTCTTCTTGTCACATATATGTGACACAGAAAAGAGATTGAAATGCTGAAGTTCTTTCACAAAGCACACATCCTCAAAATCTAACTTTCCTGTTTTTATTTTACCTTTACTAGTTATGTACCCTTTACTTCCTCCAAAAGCAACAGGGCCACCATTAAATTCTTGATATGCAGCAAGGTAGGCCTTGTTTTTAGTCATGTGCCTAGAACATCCACTATCAATAATCCCTTTGTGCTTTAAAGCTCTGTGTGGATAATCCTGCACATCAAATAAAAGAGATTAGATTCTCTTAGGGACCCAAGCCTGCTTAGGCTTGAGTCCGCCTAGTGGATCTTTAAAAGTTAAACTATTTCTAAGACTTGATCCACTATTGTATTTGGAGATATTTTGCTAGTAATGTCCTTTTTGTCTCCAATTACAACCTACTGAGGGCTTGACAGTAGTTTCCCTTTTACCCCCAATAGCACTAACTGCATTTACCTCAGCAGTATTAACCTTTTGATATGAAAACTTTGTTCTAAGTGTTGTTGTGTTAATTAAAGACCTTGAAAATGGTGAATGAGTTTTATAAAAAAACATTTGCTGGTCTAACTCTATTCACAATAGGCTTAACAATATTAACTTTCATAGCAGCATTAGTTGGTACTGCCTGTCTGTTAAAATCATGCCTAGCAGTATTAACTGGAATTTTGCCAGTTCTAGTTAGTACTGCTGTAGGAACAAATTGGTTTTTATGATTCACTCTTTGCACATTGTTCCAAATTGGTCTAATCTCCCTTTGACTAGACTTCATCCTCATGCTATTGTTTAACTCAGCTTGTTTAGCCATCCTCTTTTCATGGAAATCACAATCTCTAATTAGATGACTAAGACTACCACATACAAAACATGCTCTTGCAGTAAACCCATATCCCAACCCTTTCTTTTTAACTGTAGGATTTTTACTATGTGTGAATTGATTCTTAACAGTTTCCCTAGGAGTTTTTACTTGCTTATTAGTACTAGCAAAACTAGGTTGTTCCTGTTCTTTTATAGGTTGAGACACATGTTCATCTTCACTATCTGATTCATACTCCTCAATTATAGGAGCATCAGACCAAACCTTAGGTTGATTTACTACTTTGGGTTCATTTATAGTTGGTTCAGGCAAATATTCATGTGTTTCAACACTACAATCTGATTCACTAGGTTGAGACTGATTTGGACCATATGTAAATTGAGAGTAATCTATTTCTACATCAGGTCCAGATGGCATGTAATTCCCTGTCATGGGTGGGGGTACAGCATGCATTCCTCCTGCTGTAACAAACCTATCATACAAAGGTTGTTTTTCTAACTCACTTTCCTTATTCATAAATACACTTTGTAAAACTTCATTTTCATAACTCAAAATGCCATCATATCTGTGATCCCCATACCCAAGCCCAAATTTATCATTAGCACTCATTTGGGTATTTAGCAGTTTACCAAGATTTTTAGAAGAGTTATGCCATTTTTCTACTTTAGCTTTTAAATCTTCTTTTTCTTTTTGAGCTTCTGCCAATAGTTTCTTATGGTATGTTAGGACATCTGTTTTATCATCTAAGTCTATTTTCATAAACCTTATCTTTTCTTCATACCAAAGTTGATTTTGCTGATGAACAACTAATTGAGCTTCTACTTTCTTTAAACCTTGATCATAAGATTTTATTTCTACACTAGCATCACTAAGCTGTTCTCTTTGTTCATCACATAATTTTTAAGTTGTGCATATGATTTCTCACATTCAAAAGAATAAGTATGTACCTTAGAATTAGCATTTAAAGAACTTGAGCTGTAGGCCATCTATTCTTTGACAAACAAATCTTGTGTGTAGAAAATGTGTTCTTCTTATTTAAAGCTTCTCAACCAGCTCTAATACCACTTGTAGATACCTTTCTGAATAGATCTTTAACTCCTTAGCTGATATAAGGATTAGTTGTATTGGATAAATCCAAGACAACTATAGTAGAAACTTTGATTGGAAATATCACAAACTATGCGGAAACTAGGTTGTGATACTAAGAAGAACAATAACAATAATTAAACTTTCAGCCTTAATATATTAATATGATCACTCTTAATAGTGATAAGGTTTACAACCTTGAAGCTATAACTAACTATGAAAAAGGTGTATATGATGATTGTGTAGAGATAGATGTGTTTGTGGAGATTAATGTATTTTCTCTACACCTTAGGACCTCCTTTTATAGTACAAGGAGTCCTATTAGGTTACAACACATTTAATACTTTCCAAAGTATTATACATTAGGAATCTTTCATTCAAGAAACTTGATGATTAATAGAAAAGAAGTCAGACGAGAAAAGACTAGAAGATATCTCAGTAGTCAGAGAATTAATGGAACTTTTTCCTGAAGATCTACCTGGCCTTCCTTCCGTTCGCCAAGTAGAATTCCAAATCAATCTAATTCCAGGAGCGGAACCTGTAGCCCAAGCACCTTATAGACTAGCTCCTTCAGAAATGCAGGAACTATCTAACCAACTTCAAGAGTTATTAGATCGAGGTTTTATCCGACCAAGTGCTTCGCCTTGGGGAGCTCCTGTCTTATTTGTCAAAAAGAAAGATGGATCTTTCAGGATGTGTATCGATTACCAGGAGTTGAATAAACTTACCGTAAAGAATCGTCACCCATTACCCAGAATTGATGACTTATTTGACCAACTTTAAGGTTCGAGTGTCTACTTGAAGATTGACTTAAGATCAGGCTATCATCAACTGAGATTCAGGGATGAAGATATTCCTAAGACTGCTTTCAGAACAAGATACGGACACTATGAATTTCAAGTGATGCCATTTAGTTTAACTATCACACCTGTTGTATTCATGGATCTTATGAATCGTGTGTATAAACCATACTTGGATAAATTTTTGATAGTGTTCATCGATGATATTCTCATATACTCTCATAACAAAGAAGAGCACGCAAATCATCTGAGAATAATCCTAGAATTACTCAAGAAAGAGAAGTTGTATTGCCAAGTTCTCCAAGTGTGATTTCTTGGATTCGTTATCGGCAAATGTCTTGGACACTTAATTGATAGGTCAAGGAGCTTCTAGTTGACCCCGCCAAGATTGAAGCAGTTAAGAATTGGACATCTCCTACTACACCCACAAAAATACGTCAATTCTTAGGACTCGTTGGTTATTATCATAGATTTATCAAAGATTTCTCGAAGATTGCAAAGTCATTGACTGAACTAACCTAAAAGAACAAGAAGTATATCTGGGGCGAAGACCAAGAGACAACTTTTCAACTGCTTAAACAGAAGCTATGTGAAGCTCTATTTCTTAGCATTACAGAGGAAATGACGATTTTGTTGTTTTACTGTGAGCATCCATCAAAGGTCTGGGAGCTGTGTTAATGCAAAGAGAGAAGGTTAGAGCATAGGCATCCGGAAAACTTAGCTAATAAAGAAAAACTATACCATCTTAGATCTCGATTAGGAGCAGTGTATTCGCTCTTAAATTTAGAGATAATATCGTATGGGCACCAAATGTAATGTGTATCTGATCATAAAAGTCTCAAGCATATCCTTGATCAAAAGAGCGTGTTGAACATGAGACAACGTCGTTGGCTAGAATTGCTTGCAGATTACGATTGTGAAATTCGCTACCATCCTGGAAAGGAAAATGTCATAGCAGATGCCTTAAGCCGGAAGGAACAAATCAAACCACTCCGAGTTAGATCATTAGTTATAACCATTCATCCAAACTTACCATCACAAATTCTCAAAGCTCAAACTGAAGCACTCAAAGAAGAAAACATCAAGGCTGAAAACTTATGAGGAATGGACAAAGCATTTGAAATACGTCCTAATGGAACTCGTTATATTAAAAATCGAAGTTGGTTACCACTTTTTGGTAATCTGAGAGACTTGATCATGCATGAGTCCCATAAATCAAAGTATTCCATTCACCCAGGTTCTGACAAGATGTATCAGGATCT
The DNA here is from genome assembly GCA_026074375.1 of Tanacetum coccineum. NCBI lineage: Eukaryota > Viridiplantae > Streptophyta > Magnoliopsida > Asterales > Asteraceae > Tanacetum > Tanacetum coccineum. Next base: position 429 of record BQNB010042222.1, on the reverse strand, counting down.
AAAGAAACTCTATTGGTGGCCTAACATGAAGGCAATCATCGCTGAATATGTTGGCAAATGTTTGACATGTTCTAGAGTTAAAGCAGAATATCAGAAGCCATCCGGCTTACTAGTACAACCAGAGATTCCTATGTGGAAGTGGGAGAGAATAACAATGGATTTCATCACAAAACTACCTAAAATCTCAAACGGACATGACACAATCTGAGTCATTATCGATTGCCTCACTAAATCCGCACATTTCATCCCTACCCAAGAGACAGATAGTATGGAAACCCTTACAAGGTTATACATCAAAGAAATAGTCTCCCGGCATGGAGTGCCAATATCTATCATCTCAGATCGTGATAGTCATTTCACGTCCAGATTCTGGCAATCATTACAAAGTGCTTTGGGTACTCAATTAGACATGAGTACGGCATATCATCC
>BQNB010042221.1:23593-44506 GCA_026074375.1 Tanacetum coccineum | reverse complement strand
GTAGCATTGCTTATTGTGGCTTATTTTTAGCTTATCTATGTCTTGTTGTGCTTATTTGTGTCTAGTTATGCTAAAAAATGCCTTTTAGTGGCTCATATCTCATTAACTTGTCAAGTGCTTAAAACTGCCTAGTTAGCTTATTTCTGTTGGTAGCTTATTAGCTTTTTCAAGTGCTTATTTATTTTTGCTTTTCACTTTTTATTATCTAATGATGCATGCTTAGTAGTTGACTTTAAAATTTAAGTGCTTAATTCAGTTTTTATTAAAGTTAAAACCAGTTTTTAAAATATAAGGGGGTGTTTGGGTTAAGCCCAAAATGGGTCAAAAGGGGAATGTTATGGGTTGGTGTCACTTGGCTAACTTTGGCTTAAGTCTTTAAGCTATTGTGAGTCTGTTTTTTCAAAGTTTTTAATTCCAAAAGGTGCTTTTCAAAGTTTTATAAGTGTTCTTTAAAACTGTTGGTTTTTGAAGGAGGTATAAGAGCTTATTTCATAAGCTCTTATATATCTGAGTTGTAGTTTCAAGTGTGCCATTTTTGAGAGTCTAAACAAGTTTTTAAAAAATGTTATGAGTCATTAGTTTACCTAGGTCAAAACTGCCAAGATTGGTGTCATCATTTTTTTTAAGGAAAAAGCTCTTTTTAAGAACAAAAATCAGCAGTCTTAAATTGTTTTTAGCAAATGAAAGTTTGGATATAAGCTCTTCACAAGCCACTTTTTATCTGTTTACCATTTGTTTTTCATTTTGAGCTTATTTGACAGCTTATTTTAAGCTGTCAAGTTAAGCCCCCTTGTTTTAGCTTAGTTGCCCTGGTGCTAGACACCATTTTTAAGCCCATTGTTCTAGCTTATTAGGGGGCCTCAGCCCAAGCTTTTGGCTTTTCTAAAAAGCCAATAAGCTCTTTTATTAAGCCCTAGCTTTGTAGACCTTAGGAAGCACTCTAGGTAGCTTAAATTTAAGCTCAAAGTAGGCTTTTGAACTTTTTCTAGCATAGTGTAGGAAAATAGCTTAATTTCTTTATTTTGCTTATTAGGTACTTATTAGTGGTTGATTTTAGCTACTTAGTTGCTTATTAAGTGGTTTGTTGCCTGTGCTAGCTTATTTGTCCTTTCCATTGCTTATTGTGTGCAAGAAAAAGCACATTTTTGCCTAGCAGTACTAACTCCAAAGTTAGTAATGCTAGGCAAAAATGTGGATTTTTCTTGCACCACAATAAGCAATGGAAAGGCAAATAAGCTAGCACAGGGCAACAAAACCATAATATAACCAATAAGAAGCTAAATTCACACCACTATAAGTACCTAATAAGCAATATGAATAAGCTATTTTCCTACACGATGCTAGAAAAAAGGTTCAAAAAAGTCTACTTTGAGCTTAAATTGAAGCTACTAGAGTGCTTCCTAAGGTCTACCAAAGATAGGACATTATTAAAAAGAGCTTATTGGCTTTTAGAAAAGTCAAAAGATTAGGCTTAAGGCCCCTAATAAAGCTAGACAAATGGGCTTAAACATATGGTGTTAACACCATGGGCAACTCAGCTAAATCAAAGGGGGCTTAATTTGAAAGCCTTAAAATTAAGCTGTCAAAATAAGCTCAGGTTGGAAAAGTAAATGGTAAACAGATAAAAAGTGGCTTGTGAAGAGCTTATGTTCAAAATTTAAAACTGCTGGTTTTTGTCTTTGAAAAAAGGGCTTTTTCTTTTACTAAAATGATGACACCAATCTTGGCAGTTTTGACCTAGGTAAACTAATGACTCATAACACTTTTTTAAAACTTGTTTAGACTCTCAAAAATGGCACACTTGAAACTACAACTCAAATATACAAGAGCTTATGAAATAAGCTCTTGTACCTCCTTAAAAAACCAACAGTTTTAAAGAACACTTATAAAAACTTGAAAAACAGTTTTTGGACTAAAAAACTTTGGAAAAACAGACTTAAATAAGCATAAGAATGCTAACCAACTTTGGCCAAATGACCACAACCCATAACATTTCTCTTTTGACCCATTTTGGGCTTAACCCAAACACCCCTTTATACTTTAAAAAACTGATTTTAACCCTTTTAGTTACTAAATTGAGCACTAAATTTTAGAAACAACTACTAAACATGCAAAGTTAGATAATAAAATATCGAGAGACAAAAACAATTAAGCATGTTAAAAGCTTATATGCTAAAACAGGAATAAGCTACACTAAGCATTTTAAGCAAAATGGAAAGAAATGCAACTATATCAACTAATAGGCACTTATTAGCATAACTAAAAATCATATAAGCACAAAACGACTAAAATAAGCTAAAAATAAGCCACAATAAGCATTGCCTAAGTAAACATAGTAAAATTTAAAAAGAAAGCATACCTTAATCCTTGCTCAAAACAGGATTATGTAAACCTAAATAAGCTCTAAAACCTACCCAAGCTTATAAATAAGCTAGACTAAGCATACCAATGAGCCATCCAAGTTTGCTCATTCATCCTTAGCTATCAAACAGCAACTTTTTTTTTCTTTTCCTTTTTGGTTTTTCTTTTCTTAATTCTTGTATAGTAATTCAAACAGATTATAAAGTGGTTTAAGTGGGCTTTAAAAAAGACTTAAACTTAAGAATTTTGAATCAAATTAATACTATAACTGGATTTCTTAATCTTGAAAATACAAGTTACATGGAAGTTGGAATACTTAAAAATTCTTAACTGAATTTTTAAAAGAAAACTACACCTAAAACTACTTCCTGCCAACATGGCTTACAAAAGTTTATATAGGAAAATAAGCTAGGGTCTTGCACTCTTGTCTTCTCTCCTTGTGTGCTTCTTTTAAGACACAAAAACAGTCTTGTGTTTGTTGTGAGAGTGTAAACACACAGTTAATCCTGGCCCTTCATTTATCTTGGTGCCCAAGGTCTTAAATCTAAACCTTTGATCGAATTGGTGGGTTTTTGGATTGCCAGCTTGGCATACCTATGTGGGTGGGGGGGGGGGGGTGGGGGTTTAGTATATTGCCCCTCTACTCTTCACTTCTGATGGTTTTTGAATGGATGTGGGAACGTCAACGAGGAGATATAGACATGGCATTTGGGGTTGTGGGGTTTGGCTGGTAAACAAAAATAGTAATGGATGAAGAGAGATATCAGAAAGCTTTCAACGGGAAGTGTAAGTAACGGTTTTGACGGTTTGGATCCCTCATGGATAGACTGACTTTGACAAATTTTCGTCCCTTGTGTTTATAAACTTGTTTGAAACTTAGCAGGATATAAAAAAATACCCCCGTGGGTTATATAAGTTATACCACCCCATTCCCTTTGGTGCCCCCCCCACTCTCTCATTTCTATGGCAGTCAGAAATGACCTTTTGTGGTGATCTCTGTGTGGGAACTGGCAGAAGAGTCCCTCTAATCACTTTTCTTTATATCCTTCTTAAAATCAAGTTTAGGACTTGGCAAATCTTGGCCCTAACTTTTTTTCTTCAGTTGTGGCCTTGGGTTTGATGTGTGAGATTTGTCGGGGTTGACTTTGGTTGACTTTTTCAGATTGGCTTTGATAGACTTCATGTCCTTTTCCCTCGCTCTTCCATTCCTGTGTCTGATTTATGTCATTTGGCTTTGTTTTTTGTCCTTTTCTTAGATATCCGTTCCTGCATAACACAGTTAGCAAAACAAGCATATATTTGGCATTTTAAGTCCGTTTTTGGTTATTTTAACTTGTTTTTATCCCCGGACAAAGGTTGTGTAATTAAACACATACCCAAAATCCCCAAGACTAGGTAGTGCCGTGTCTCACGCAACTGTATATGAAGTAAGGCATTTTGAAAATATGAATCTCAATCAACCTCGACATAATAACTTGAGATAAGTAGCTAAGTGTTCATCGAGGAAGTTAAAGACTCATAAGTTTTATAATCCAGTCTTTACCATTTTTTTTTTTTATACACTATACCTACACATCTTTTGGTATTTTTTTCTATTTTCATAATCAAACTAACTCTGGGTGTTTTGTCTTTCGTTATTTAGATAAGCTTTAAGGGATCATATGAACAAGATGCATTTCGATCAGAGATGCCCCTAAAAAGGATAAATCATCGTTCCCCTGACTTTTCACTTATTCCTAAACCAAGCCTGTAAATTGAAATCACCGTTAATTATGAGTTAAGATGTAACACTACTCACTATATTGCATATTGTAAACTTTTCACTAATCCGCCAATTTATATCATTTAAGGTGTTTTGTGTATTTTGAATTTCAACCATGGATCAACGTTTTGCAACATTCTATGTTTCACGTTCCACCCGAGAATAATGAGTTTGAAGGCGAGATCATCCCATGTAGCGACTTTCGTCTCGGCACATCCCAACCTTGCGGTTAAGTGACCAGGCTTTTGACACCCCACAGAGACTAGTATCGGGACTCACGGACCTTAGGTTTCAAAAACTCTCAGGTTTTCCGTATGCACATAGCTTTAAAAATAGAATAGCCAAAGTTCAAAAGCATATTTGAATTTAACAAAAAGAGGTCTTTTATTTACACTTAATATTAACCATTATTGCAATTTGTAACCCTCGACCTTTTAGAAGGCTGCAAACATGGTTGTTGAGCAGGCAAAGATGCAGCAAAACTTTATCAGTCTGGATATTCAATTCTTAATAATGAGCTTTCTTTAAGAGGCCTGCAACTCCGGTTGTGAGCGGCAAGATGCAACAAAACTTTTATCAGTCTCGGATTATTATTCTCACTATGGGCCTTCTTTAGAAGGCTGCAACCATTCGGTTCGTGAGCACAAGATGCAACAAAACTTTTATCTACCACCACAGTTTATATTTATTATTTTTTTGCATTTTTTTTCATCATTTTTTTACATTGGGAAACGTCTTTTGAAAAAAAAATTCAAGTTATAAAGTTGAAACTAAGTCTAAAGTTTTTGCTATATAATACATAAAAATTATTGATTTTGAGTTTAATTTCCAAAAAGTAGCATCGTTACTCTATTATCAGGTTAGAATCTTATGGGAGAAAAAGCGACATATTACACACATGAGCTCTTAAGATTTCCAAATAATCCTTGTTTAGCATCCAACTCATACTTAACACTATCATTTTTCGTTCTTCGCGAGTTTCGCGAATGCTTAGTCTAAAAGTTAAGGAACAAGCTAGAGCTCAACACGCTCGATCGAGTCAAAATTTACTCTTATTCTACTACAGAAAGAAAGTCAAATTTTGACAAAATCTTATTTTATTTTTGAAATTTTTAATTTTTTTATGAATTCTTGGTGGTAAAAACGGGATGCATTTATGCTTAAGGAATAAAGTTTAGTCGATAAGATTAGGATATCGAGATTCCCAAATGAAGCTTGAGGATTGATAAGCTCTTGTGATTGATCGAAGGATAAATACCTGACGAGCACTTGGAGTGCTTTAAAATCCAGGAGCAATCCTGGACAATACAAAATAGAAAAACACAAAACATGGAAAAGGTAAGAGGCAAGCCTTCATCAAAACAAACTATAACACTTATTCATACTAGCTTAGCATTACTACTAACATACTGATATCTTGGATAAGATGGGTGCTCCCACCAAGAGCTTATTTAGCGGTCACTAGCTTGACCCAATTCCTGCTGGAATTAGTTTGTCCTTTAGGAAGGTTTGGAGGTCAGGGATATCCATAGCAGGGATATCTCTCCAAAGTAGGCTTGAGACGAATGACCAATTTACTTTGATGTTGGCTCGGAGTTTTGGGAATAACTAATCGGTTGCCATACGGAAAAATTTGAACATTGGTACAATGGTCTGACCAGCGGGACTTCAACTTGGCCGGAGATAAATTTTCAATCTTGAGTTAAAGAGGAGGACTTGATCACCGACGTTGAAAACACGGTTTTTGATCTTTGCGTCATGAATCCTCTTAGTTTTCTCTTTGTAGATCAAAGAATTTTCATAGGCTTGATCACGCAGTTCACTTAATTCATTGAGTTGAACTTTGCGTTGATCACCCGCGGTTTTGTTAAGTTTGGCATTTTTTAAGGGCCAGTAAGCATTTTTGTGCTCTAAACTCAATCGGCAGATGACATGCACCTTTCCCATATACAAGCTTGTACGTGAGTGCACCCCGAAGGGGGTGTTTTGTTAGCTGTACGGAAGGCAGAGAGCGTCATCTAGTTTGTCTCCGTACAAGAGGCACGTTTTTACGCCACCTGTCCTTTCAAGATTTCTTTTTTAAACCACGATTCGATACTTAAACCTGCCCCCTTTCTCTGGGTGATACGCGGTGGTAGAGACGTGTTGAGTTTTTTTTTTATGAAGTGGACTCCATATTTAAGCATGACCTTTGCAAACTGGTCATTGCAAAAATGTGTTCCACGATCACTGATGATGGCACGAGGAGCACCAAATCTGGCAAAGAGAGATTTAAGAAATTTACAAACTACTCGGGCGTCGTTGGTGGGGAGCGCCTTTGCTTCAACCTATTTTGACAGATAGTCGACAGCCACAAGTATGTATTTGTTGCCTTTAGAAGATGGAAACGGTCCATGAATTCGATGCCAAAACGTCAAAGATTTCAACAAACTTGAATGGAAATTTTGGGGTCATCTCCTTCATCCCTTTGTGAAATGTTTCCTTGCGTTGCACGAGTCACAGTTTTTAACCAACTCGTGGGCATCCTTATATATTGAAGGCCAAAAGAATCCGGCATCAAAGACCTTTTTGGCGGTGAGATTTGCACCGTGATGTCCCCCGGTGGGTCCATTGTGGCAAGCTTCGAGAATGTCGAGAGCTTCTTTGCCGTGCACACACCGCCGGATCATTTGATCCGCACAAATTTTAAACAAGAAGGGGTCATCCCAAGAAGTAGTGTTTGACATCGATTTGAATAAAACTTGTTTTTTCGTTGGAGTATGACATTCCCTTGACAATGAAATTCCATCCGCTTTGGTAGTTTGCAAACAATTCTGCAAACCCATAAAGTACTATCAACACGAAGAGCAACGATACAAGGTTTCAAGAGGAACATGTTTCCGTGATTTCCTTGTTCTCAAGTTTATCTTGTTGAGGGTTTCTAGTCTGAAGATGATGGCGGCGGATTATTGATCCCTTTTTGTCTCGATTGAAAACATCATAATCTCTGGAGCAAAAGGATTTCCAACCGCATCAGTCTTAGCTTAGCATCCTTTTTAGCAAAGAGATACTTTAATAGCAGAATGGTCTCGTATACAACTATGCTCTTAGACAAAACAGAGACTATGACCGAATTTTCTCAAAATGCATTCACTACGACAGTAATATCTTTTTTCGGTTCGTAGTTGTAGTGTGCTTGTTGCTTCAGTAATTGTTTTGTTGGCAGAGTTGAAAGGTGGAAATGCTTGTTTTTACGTTGCCCTCAGGACTGCCCCAATTGCAAAATCACTTGCATTCAACATGAGTTCGAAGGCAAGTCCCAGTCCGGGAGTAATCAAAATAGGAGCCCTCAGTCCAATTTTCTTTTAAAGTGGTATTTAATGGTATTCGATACATCTTTTAGAAGAAATTGGAGATCTCTTTTTCACAGAGTTGTGAGCTCATTGGGCAGGATATTTTTGAGAAGTCTTGTTGCATGAACCGTCGGTAAAAAACCGGGCGTATTTTCTTATGCCCAAGAAAACTTCGGACACCTTTCACAGTAGTTGGGTAAGGGAGCTTGGCGATAACGTCAACTTTAGCTCGATCGACCTCAATTCCTGACTTAGAGATTTTGTGCCCAAGAACAATGCCTTCTTTTACTATTAAATGGATTTTCTCCCAGTTGAGGACCAAATTGGTGTCTTTACACCGTTTTAACATTTTGTCCAAATGGGATAGGCATGTAGAGAAAGAATCCCCGAAGACTGAAAAGTCATCCATAAACACTTCCATCGTTTTTTTTGTATCTTGTCGTGGAAGATTTGTCATCATACATCGTTGGAAAACGTGTGCCGGGTGCATTGCATAGCCCAAAAGGCATGCGACGATAGGCAAATGTTCCGTATGGGCAAGTAAAGGTTGTCTTTTCTTGGTCCTTCGGGTCTATGGGAATCTGGAAATAACCCGAAAAGCCATCGAGGAAACAATAGAATTGGTTTCCCGCGAGTCTTTCGAGCATTTGGTCCATGAAGGGAAGTGGGAAATGGTCCTTTCGGGTAGCCTCATTCAACTTTCTATAGTCGATGCACACTCTCTACCCTGTGACCAATCGAGTCGGTATAAGATCATTTTCATCATTTTTGACAACGGTCATGCCACCCTTCTTTGGTACACAATGCACCGGGCTTACCCATGGACTGTCAGAGATCGGATAAATTAATCCGGCGTCAAGAAGTTTTTCAACTTCTTTCTTGATGACGTCGTGGATTTTTGGATTTACCCGCCTTTGATGCTGAACCGTCGGTTCGTAGTCCTCTTCCATGAGAATTTTGTGGGTACAAAACTCTGGGTTGATACCCTTGATATCAGAAAGTTTCCAAGCGATGGCTCGCTTGTGGGACTTTAGAACCTCGATTAGAGCTGCCTTTTCCTCATTCTTTAAATCTTTTGCAATTATGACGGGCAACTTGTCGTCACCCTCCAAAAATGCATATTCCAAATGAGGTGGCAAGTCCTTGAGTTCAACCTCAGGGGGCTCATTAACTGAAGAGTTTGCTTCACAGATTTTAAGATCTTTTCGAGTTTCCGGAAAATAATTTCCTTGATTGGGAGGTGGTGGTGAGGGATCACTATTAAGAATTGCTTCGAGGAGAAGAATGTCCCCTTCAGGGTCATAATATGTTGGATCAACTTCCGGTGAAGTTGGATCATCCTCTAAAGCAAGAAAAGAGTCGGCTTCTTCGAAAAGGAGAAAATCACTGTCCCCGAATGGAGTTAAAGTTGGAGAAACAGTAGAGACAATTGGATCATAGTACGGAGTGGGATTGCCACTTGAGACCACGTTTGAGAAACCAAGAACTTCTTGAGAGTATTCTTCACAAGCCATATCAATGACGTCAATTCGGTTTGCCGTCATATGATTGTAATTAGCCGTGTATCTCGAAGTTTGGTCCAGATTGAATGTAATGGCCTCTCTGCCAACACGAAGGGTTATCTCACCCTCGTATACATCGATTAATGCACGACTTGTCTTTAAGAAACTCCTCCCGAGAATTAAGGGTACTCGGGGGTCAGGCTCAAAATCGACGACTACGAAATCTGTAGGAAATTAGAACTTTCCCACCGTTACATAGACGTCTTCAGCGATACCGATTGGTTCAGAGATTGAACGGTCCGCTAATTCAAGCGTCATGCAAGTCGGGGTTAGTTCGGGAAGAGAGAGATTTTTCCAGACGGAAAGGCATAAGATTATTGACTCGCGCCCGAGATCGGCCAAGGCCTTTTTCATGTATTAATCCCGGAGAATTCACATGGAATAAGAAATCGGCCAGGGTCTCCAAGTTTTTTTGGTAACTTGTTTAGGATGACCGCTGAGCAATTCTCGTTCAATGGAGTTCTAGCCATTTCACTCAATTTTTCTTTGTTTCCGATTAAGGTTTTTTAGAGTCGTAGTTCGAATTTTGGCATAAGCATCAAGTCATCCGTAAAGCTAATTTCGAAACTCAAATCTCAAAATATTTCATAGAATTTCTCAAGTTTGGTCGTTAGCTTTTTCACGACGCTTTTCATCATTTCTTCTTGAAGTGAAATGGATGTTGATTGCATTTTGGTTAGGCATCTGAAGGCACTAACTGGAGCAATTAACGAGCTCAGAGATTGATTCATAATGTACAACAGGGACAACCGGAGGTTGGAACGTCTTCGTTGCTTTTGTTATTAGCAAGAGGGCATTCGTGTCCATTGTGACCATCTGTCCTCACGTTCCACTACTATAGGAGAAGAAGTAGTAGGAACCGTGGGTCCTTTAATAAAGCAATACCACTTCGATGTTGTTAAATACTTTTCAAGTCCCCTCCTTTGGGTTAGCAACCGTGGTTACATGGGAGAGTTCCCGAACCCTAGATGTAAAACGTAATTGGCATTCAACGAATTGCATAGCATGGTCTGTTTAAAATGGCTAATTTGATTTGTATACCTTGGCCCTGAATTTGCATATTCTCAATACAACATCATTAGCCTTGGACATTAATTCCTCAAAATCGGTCTTTGACACACCTTTGCAACTTGCTGACAGGAGCCTTGATAAAGGTGATCTTGGTAAACTTGTGGTTGACTGGTCGGTGAGGTTGATACCTTGTCCATGGTAGAAGTTATTTCCACGTTTTGATTGGAATAGGTTTTCCTCGAATTTGGTTGAAAATATATTCCTTGATTCTGATTAAAACGGTTTTTGATTGTTTTGAATCAGGAGGGAAAACCAAGAGGTCGGCTTTTGGTTTGCAACCATCGGCTGTCTAAAAATTTGTACTTAAGTCCTTGATTAAAATTGCAGCACAGCTTGTGAAACGTACTCTTGAATGTTGTCTTGATAAATGTGCCATCTTGGCTGGGACAATTTCTATAACAGTTAGCACCACCAGAAGTTTACGCAACTCTGCTCAAACCATTTTACGGGGTGCGTAGCTTGGGGCCCTTTTTGTTTTTCCAATAAGCATAGTCCCTTCATCATGTTCTTAAGTTTCAGAAACTACGGTTGTAAGATCACTAACATCTGTAGAAATTCCCGGGATGTAGATGAATTTGAACTCACTTGGCAGACGACTGCTTGGTTTCGTGAATTACGAACCTTGGATTTACTCTCGATAATTATTCAAGCATTCACGAGGCATCATATCCAAAAAATTTTTTCGAGCCCGGCCGATCAAATTCAATGAATCATGATCATTAGCATATCACACGCATTGTTAATGTACTAGCTGATGTAATTCAGAAAATTCGTGACGTGGGCATGCTTGAAGATGGTCATTAAATCGATCCCAAGCCTCGTAAAACGATTCATCAAATCTTTGTTGAAATCTCGTGATTTCATTTTAAAGATTTGTCGTTTTTGAAGGAGTGAAGAATTGATTAATGTATTTTGAAACAAGATCCACCCACTCAAATGAACAGGAGGTTTTTTCTAGGCCAAATTCTGGCTGAACACCTTCAAGAGAAAAGTGGAAAAACCTAAGCTAAAATCGCGTGCTCGGGACATCCGGGAATCTCATCATTGAGGTAATCTTATTGAAAATAACGGAAAGTGACATCGGATCCTCTTTAATCTGTCCGAAAAACTGCTTGGAGTTTTGAATAAGATTGATCAAGACGATGCTTCAACACAAAATTAGCATTGATTTCAGAAACTACAATTGCATCCTCGTACCACTCGGTGGGTGCTTGGAGCAACTAAACCATAGTCCGGTTATCAGCCATCGAAACTAGGGGCGGAGCTGGATTTTCAATTGGTTGCCTCTTTCGAGAAAAAATGGTTCAAACAACAAAAGCCGGTGGGCTTGTTGGTTGTTGATGTGAAGATTACGAGATTGGGAACGATTTGCCGCACTGGCACTAAAAAAGAAAATTTAACACTAAATTTTTTGTTTACTTTTTGGTTTATCAAAAAGTAAATTCACTTTATTTAATAACGGACAACGAAATATGACAACTTAATCCTAATAATCAACAAGCTTCTCGGTAACTCTTTCGAAATAAAACTCACAAAGGAGCGGAGGAATAGGAAAGCGCGAAGCTATTAAAAAACCTTTTTTCCATAGGTTCGTAGATCAAGAACAACCCCCAGTATACCCCTCTTTGAGTTTGTTTATCTTTTTAAAAGGTGAACCGTATACCCACAATTGACACAAAAGGTAATGTTATTTAATTCTTTGGTTCGGGAACTTATTAATGGTTAATCCTTCAGTTGAAAGTATTTATATATTGGTGTTCTTTTAGCCAACTTGATGATTGATTTTTATTGATAATTTAAAAGGACAATGTTTTTAATCTTTAGGTTTTTTTTTTTGGTTTTTTTTATGTAAATATTCACAATCTTCAAGCACAAATAATCAAGCTTCGGAACGACAAACGCTTTCACTCATCCCCGGCAGCGGCGCCAAAATGATAACCAACTTTTTAAGGTTAATTATATTTCAATTATAGTATGAGTACGTATTCCAAGAGATTCTAGATCAATTGCTTTTTACCAAAGCAAAATCAAAAATCCCCCGAGTCGTTTCCCGTCGAGGAGTGAATTGGAAAGTCGAAAGTCGGTTTGGTATTTGATGTTTGAATAAGAAAAGGTTGGGAATGGTGCTTTAATGGTTGAAATGTAAAAACATTTAAGAAAATCCTAAAAACGAAAGCAAGAATGATTAAAACGTAGACGAAAACGTAAAAACGCGAATTTAAAAAAAAAACTAAATTTACAAAAATTAAGACATAAAATTATTTTTAATTTTTTTATAATATAAAATAACTAAACTTAAAGAAAAACGAAAGAAAATTCTAAAACGGGAGCTTTTAAAATCGAAAAATGAAGAAAACGAAACCCGGGCCCGAAACCCGAGCTTTAAAAAGTGAAAACTTGAAAAGACGACCCTACGAAAGTTTTTCTATTTTTCCTAAGTAAAATATGATAAAAGAAAATTTTCTAAAAAAGAAAAATATTTTTTTGATTATTATTTTATTTTTTATGAATTAAAAACAGTTTGAAAGAAAATAAAATATTAAAAATACTAAACGTTGATAAAAATTATCTCAAAAAATTACAAAGAATAGCTTATGTGATACTGGTCCTAGGAAAAATAAGAAAAAGCTGGCTGGCTTATTGAATAAGCCAGAATAAGCTCGAAATGGGCTGAAAGCTTATGGGCCTAAACGTGTATAAGAATTAAATGTTGCAAGGACTAATTGAAAAAGTCCCAAGGGCGAACGGTTAAGAGTGTGTGCTGTTGAACGAGAGGTGAGGGGTTCGAGTCCACTTACCTACTTTTTTTGATTGCTACAGTAACTTTTTTTTTATAAATTAATAAAGCACATTAAGGTGAACATTTTATATAACTACAACTAATTTTGAAAGCTTATAAATAAGCTAGAAAAGCTTAATTAAAACAGACAGTAGACTTGCTATGACAAAAAGGCTTAAAGGCTTGGTTCTTTTTGACTTTTTAAGACAAATAAGCAAATTACAAAGCAATAAGCAAAGACAAATTTATATCTATACTAAATAAGCAATAGCAAACAAATAAGAAGCATAAACAAATAAACAAAAAATAAGCTACTAAAAGAGGCGGACTTAGCTATTTTAACACTAAAGGACTAAAAGAGCTAACTGTTGGGCTTTTTTATGATTAATAAGCTGACAAAAGGTGAAATAAGCTAGGACATTTACTTTTCAACTCCTAATAAGCCACTACAAACACAAATAAGCCAAGGAAAAAGGGTCAATAAGCCAGAAAATCATAAGCACTTAAGTCACAAAAATGCATACAAATGGGCTTGGGATAGCTTTTTGAGCTTAAAAATAAGTTACCTAGAAGATGACTTACGGCTTTAAGCAAGTGCAAGGGGCTTTATTTCAGCTTATGAACTTCTAAAAATACAAAAAGGTTAGATTTTTAGAAACAGTTATAAGCCCCTTAAAAGAGTCTTTCTGCCTATGACTGCTTTGCAGCCAGGGGATCCCTCTTATTCAGTTTAATAAAAGTACAAAAGGCAGCTTATTCTAAATAAGGCAGTGAAATAATTCTAAATTAAAAACCACTTGAAAACAGATTGAGTGCAGCTCCCCAGGATCTTAAGACAAAATTTAATAAGCTGAATCTAATTTAAAAAACCATCTTATAAAAGTTTGAAAGAGGGAACAGTTTTTAAACTAAAACCACTTGACCAAGTAGAATTCATAATTTTAAAAATTTGCAAAGTAATCTTAAAACAAACTTGGGTAACTGCATTTGGTCATTAATAACACACAACTGACAAGCATAAAATGACTGATAAACCAAGGCTTAACAAAAAACTAAGTCAACTGATTTAATTTATACACCAATCAGTTTTGAAGGACTTATAGAAAACATTGAAAAACAACTTTAAAACTTAAAGTATGTGAAAAACAATTCAAATTAACTCAAGATGGCTTGTTTAAACAACCCAAAGTGCAAATGGTTTTTATTCCCAAATGACCCATTTAAAGACTTATCCCAAACACCCCTTAGATTTTTTAAAACAAGATTTTAAGCTGAAAAAGACTGATTTGAGCACAATGATTGAAAAACAGGATTATAACATGAAAAAATAAACACCAATAAGCAAAGTAATACAACAAATAAGCACTTAAATGAGAAAATAAGCAAATAGCTAAAAAACATATAACTAGGCAGTTTTAACAATAATCTTAAACAAAAGTCAAGTAAGCATCCAGAAGAGATAAATAAGCATAACAAAACAATAAATAAGCAATTAAAAGCATAAATAAGCTGAAAATAAGCTATGCTACAGTAACTTTAAGCAAAAATTTAAAAAGAAGGACTTACTATTCACGCCTTGCAATTAAACAAGGGTTAGATCCATTAAAAGTCAACCAGCTTCCAGCTTGTTATAAGAACAATCTGGTATGGTCAATAATGCACTTCCACATTTTGCTTATCTTCTAAAAATTGCTGAAGTATTTAAGGGGAGGATTTTTTTTTGTGTTTTTGTATTATTTTCTTATATTTTCTTAACTGTTTAACATTTTAAACAAAGACAGATTATGTGAGCTTATAAGAGAGTTAATGAAAGCTTCTTAAAACTTAATAAGAACTTGATATCAAAAGAGCTTGAAACAGAATTTTTCATAAACAAACCTTAAAATTTCATTAATACTCAAAACTTTACAATAGTGAAAATTACATTACTGAAAATTAATAAGCTTAAAACTAGGTAAAGAAAACTACTAAAAAAAAACTAGATGGCCAAAAATGGCAAACAAGTAGTCCTAATATATAACTACTACTCTGAAAGAAGATTCTTAGGAGGAGGTGTTCTTCTATAGCGACAGAGCTCAGGGTGTGTTTTTGTTGTGTGAGTGAGAGCACAAAGAAATCTTGGCCCTCTATCATTTCTTGTTGCCCAATCTCAAATCTAGACCCTTGAGATCCCATCTGACCAATAGCAGCATAAGGGAATTGCCAAGGTGGTACGAGTTATGCCCCTAGGGCTGTGTGGGGTAGTGGTGGTGATAGGTTATGGCTGGTTGTGGAACCATTAAGCGAGGTGTAGATGGTGTGACAGTAGGGGGGAATGAGTTTTTGGCGGGGTAAATGGTAAATGATAAACAGTATTAAAACTCAGGGTTAAGTTTGGGGAGGACACCCTATATGGCCCCCTCAAAGTATAATTCTCATTTAATTCCAGTCCTTTAGTGGTTAAAACATTGAGTGTTTTGTCAGTTCAAGTCCCCTCAAAGTTATTTTTTGTTATTACCCCAAAGGCCCATGTGTTTGAGACAAACTTAACATCCTATGACATGGGCCGGTTAAGTTTAAAAAGGAGTTTTTTCTTAGGGCCTATCAAACTTTTGGCCGGGTAATAAAAAAAGAGATATTGGGCTTGTGGGCATTATTGTTTATTTAAAGGGTAAAAGTAAAAGTGGGCTGACGCCGGCCTACTAGTTGGTACGGGTGGGCCCACTTTGGCTATTAATGTGTTTTTGGGTCGGTTTTTTGATGCATGTTCCACTCTCCTTACTTCCTCGGGTTGACTTTTTGACTTTGGCTTTGACTTTTTTGCTTTGGCTTTTCCACGCCTTTCCATTCCGTGCTCGGTTTTGTCATTTTTGGCTTAATTTTTCGTCCTTTTGTCGGATATCCGTTTCCTGCACAATATAAATGCAAACATACAAATACAAAGTATTTTTGGTACGTTTTTGGTCATTTTAGCTCGTTTTTAATGGTCATAGGTATGTGTAATTAAACACATACCAGGGATAAGAGTCCAAGGTGGGTCAAAATAGTTTTTAAACTGGTTTTGGTCATAAAGCCTTCTTTAAAAATCCTTTTTAAGCTATTTTAGTCAGTTTGTATAAGTCTTTCAATTCTAAAAGTAAGTTTTAAGTCTTTGTCTATAAGTAGTTCAAACCTGTGGTGTCATATCAGATTTAAACAGCTTTTTGCTAAGGGCTTTGAAAACAGATTTTTAAGGGTTGGTTTATGGTTCATTGTAGTGTCAAAATGCAGTAGTATGAATGTCTGTTTAACTTACTTTTGTTTGACCAAAATCTGTCAAAGTTATTATGTTTTTTATAGTTAAAAGTCCTTTTTCAAATTCAAAATTAGATAAGTTAAAGTGGGATTTAGCTTATGAAAGTTTGTGCACAAGCAGTTCATAGTATATAATTCATCTGTTTAAGCTTATTTTGTTCTTTTTAAGTCTTTTTCTTGCTTAAATTCAGGCCTGCAAATGCTCTTTTATCTTTGAAATTTTTTGAAAAAATCAGCATGTACTGAGTGTGAACTGCACTTTTCATAAGCCTTTTTCAAGGCTTATCTGAATTTCAAATTCATTTTTGTTTGCTGATTCTTGTAGATTAAAGTACCAGATAACCTTTAAGTTTTGCTAGAGAGTCTCATAGCCATAAGACCCTCATCTAGCTTAAAATAAGCTAGAAAAGTGCCCTTGTTGCTGTTTGGGCTACAGTTTTTACCATATAGCTCATGGCTTTCCCAGCCCTTCCTCAGCTTGTTTTCTTGCTAATATTGTTCACAATTTCTTATTTAGGTGTAGGAGAGTATATGAGTTAGCTTATTTTTCTTATTGGCTGGGCTTATTGGGAGCTTAAAAAGTAACAGTTTAGGCTTTATTGTCGCTTTTTGTGTAAAAAACCGAAAACTGTTCCCTCCTTTTTAGCCTTTTTCCAGCCTATTTATTTGCTTATTTAATGTTTCCTAAGTACGATAATAGTATTGTTTTAAAGGCCCTTGTAGCTTAATTAGTTTAGTTTAGCTTATTCATAGCTTTTATAGTTTAAATCAGATTAATATTAAGTCATTGTTAAGTTTTAAGCATTGTCATTTCTTTTTAGCTTGATTTCCCGATGCATTATTTGTGGATATGTATAAAAAGTCCTTTTTTAAATTGCTTAATTTTTGGGTCCTTTAAGCATTTTCCATAAAGAAAATTTTGCAAAATAAAAAAACTTTGAAATGTGAAGTCTAGGGTGAGCAAGGCTCGAACCCTCGACCTCACCAACCTTAACCAAAGTTTTACACACACCACACACAACCACTAGCGCCCATGGGTCTTTTACGTTTTACTTTGCAAACATTAATCTTTTAACACCTATTTAGCCTATTTTAGTAAAAAGCCCCTTTCTGCTTATTTCGTAGCTTATTTGATAAGTTGTTTCACCCCTTTTATTTTTCTTAGGTTTAGCATTACTCAAAGCACTTTTCCTTAATTTTTTAGATTTTTCCAAGATCGTTTAGTATTTTTAATTAAATTTTCTTATTAAATATGTTTTTAATTCATATTAAATTAAATAAAAGTAAAAAAAAATATAATTCTTTTTAGAAAATTTTCTTTTATCATTTAGGACTTAGAAAAATTAAATTTGCATTTGTAGGGTTAAATTTGTAGGATTTAGTTTTTTAAAGAATGGGATTCGAATCCCATTCTCGTTTTTAGGTTTAAATCATTAATTACTTTCGTTTTTAGGTTTCCTTTACTTGTCTTTGCTTATTATTAGTAAAATTAGAATCCAAACTCAAAAACTTTAAAATCATTCAAAAACGCGATCACGAACTTAATCCCGATTCTCAATTCACACCTCGACGGGAAACGACCCGGGAGATTTTAGATTTTTCTTTGGTCAAAAGTAATTTCTTTGAATCTTTTGGAATACGTATACTAAATATTATAATTACCCCCAAAAAGGTGGTTATCATTTTGGCGCCGCTGCCGTGGAGGTGTGTGCGATTTTCGTGTTTCATTTGAAGATTAGTTTTTGAAGACCCTTCCTCGTGAAGTTATCATTTTTCGTTTGTGAATATTTTCTTATTATTAAAAATTAAAAAAATATACCAACAATACTTTTCCTAAAGTATTGAAAGTACCAAAAAATTAAAAAAACCAACAAAACAAACCGTGTTGTTAATCGTTATAATCGGCTCACCTTTGAATTACAAACCATAAAGGCGGGTAATAAAGGCGGGCTTGATCCCAAGGAACATCGACCCAAAAAAGTGAAGAAACGCTTTTAAATCGCTTCGGCGTGCTAATTCCTTCCGCTCTCTTGTGCGTAGTTTAAAGAGCTACCGTGGACTTTTAACATCCGGTTACCAAAAATATTGTGTTGTTCTTGTATTTAGTGCAAAGCTGCACTCGCATCTTCTTCGAATCGAAGTTGTGTGAATCTTCCCAATCCAACTCCTTCAAATCTGAAACTGTCTAACCGTAGACGTTTCAAAGCAACCTTTTTCCTCTAGAAGAATCTCCCGTAGATACGATAGGGCCCGATCAACGTACTATGGCGGAAATTGCTCTGTTCACGCAACCGATTGTTTATGCAGAAGCAATCGTGGTTCCACCAATTTCTTGCTTAGCAATTCGAGCTCGGAAAAAGCATAGTCCATTAATATGATACTACAGACCAAATCTTAGGACTTGGAGAAATACAATCCTTATTTAATCACATTGTAGGTTTAACAAATAACATCCACAATAAAATCAAAGTGAATGGTGCCTAATTCAGGCGGAGTAAGCTTATGCTTTTTCCTTTCTCTCTTGCGGGGGCAGCCCGCCGGTAGCTTGAAAAAGAACCCCCCGTTCTATTACCACTTGGGATGATCTTGTTTCCAAATTCATCAATGAATTCTTTCTCCCTCAAGAACTCAAATCTTCCGTAAATGAAATTTCCACCTGTCGCAACAACGATTTGGTGAATCGTATCATGAGGCATATACCGTATACAAAGATCTCCCTTCGTGCCTTGCCCTCAATATGGTTTTTAATCGAATGGCACCAACTTGATACCTTCTATAATGCCGTAAAACCTAACCTGACCAAGATTCTTTGAATTCTTCCCGCCGGTGGTAATCTTTTGAAATAATACATCGAGATGTTGATGACGATTATCGAAAATAAATCCAAGGTCCGCAATTCACGAAACAAATCGATTGTTTCTTAAGTGAAATCAAGTGATGTTAATTCTTCTTCTTCCTCCGAGATAGCCAAATTAACTCATGCAGTAAATCAGCAAACAAGTGATGTGACTACCGTCATGACCGCTATTCTCAAGCAATTTCAAGCAACCCCACCTCCAGCTTCTCTGCAAAAAGCCGTTGAGGACATTTGTGTTACTTGCGGTGGTGCTCATCCTTATTATCAGTGTCTCGCCGCCGATGGCAACACTTTTCGGGATAATATTCAAGGATAACGTTTCAGCAGCCACAATTAACTATAATCTGGGTAATTTTGGTTATCGTCCTCCGAGTATGGCTAATCAAATTCGACCACCGGGTTTTGCTTAACTAAACGTGCAAAATAATTAAAACCGGTTTAGCCAACCTCAAGGATATAATCGATGAAACATTTTCAATCAAGATACCATCTTATCAAGCTCCCAACTCAACAAAAATCAAGTTGTACCTTTAAGTGAGTTGGAGAAAAATAAGGAAGGATAAATGATGTAATAAAAAATCCCATGCAAAGCTCAAAATACAATGATGAACAAAGGAGTTAAAAATGAAATGCAAACTTCGATTCAAGCTTCAATGTCAAACCAAACCAATGAGCTTAAAGAACATGATGGCTAGTTTTTTTCCAAATGAACACCGCTTCTACTTCGGGTACGGGATCTCTCACCTATCCAACACCATTGCTAACCCAAAGGAGAATTGAAAACCATCACCGACCCGTAAGTGGTCTGATCTTGATGAGCCTCCGTTCCTATGCCCTCCTCCATTCATTAATCCAGAGGCTTGTATGAACGTGTAGGAGGAGACCTTTAAAACGACCCAATACACTCACGGGTATAACCAATAATTGTCCCACCACCTCTTGTCCAAAAAGATAAACCTACTTCTCTAAAGAATTATGTGGTGCACCAAAGGGATCCTCTTCACCCCAATATCCCTTATCCTTCAAGAATGCACCAAGAAAAACAGCAAGAGAAAGATGAAGTCCAAATTCACAAATTTTGGCAAATGTTTAAACAACTTCACATCAATATCTCTCTTGCCGATGCTTTGATTCTAATCCCGAAATACCAAAAGATGCTAAAAAGTCTCCTTTCCAATAAAGAGAAACCTTTAGAGCTGGCAAATACACCCCCTCAAGGAAAAATTGCTCCGGCGTTAATTCTTAAGAATGTTAACCACCGAAGAAAGTTAGAGACCCTAGGAAATTTCTCATTCCGTGTGGTTTTAGTGAGCTCAAGTGCAAGGCCCTAGCCGATCTAGGTGCTAGCATCAACTTGATTCCACTCTCGGTTTGGAAAAAGTTAGGTTTACCCGAGCTTATTTCCACCCGCATGACCCTTGATCTAGTTAACCGGACAATTTGTACACCGGCTAGAATTGCAAGCGATGTCTTTGTTCCGGTTGGAAAGTTCACATTCCCCGCTAATTTTATCATCGTTGATTATGAAAGCGATCCTCGTGTCCCCCTCATCTTGGGAAGACCTTTGTTACAGACCGCTCGTGCTTTGATTGACGTTCACGGAGAAGAAATGATTCTCCGTGACGGTGACGAAAGATTAACCTTAAATATGAGACATGATACTTCAAGCTATTCTAACAAGCCTAAAAAAGAATCGATCAACATGATTGACATCTACAATGTCTCTCATAAATATTATCTTGAGGACTTGTTTGCAAATGAAAAGATAACAAATCATCAAAGTGGCAATCCCACTTTCTCTTCTCATACCAACTTAACTTCACCAGAAGTTAATGATGATATTGTTAGATATTAGAAAAAGACTCGGTCACCCCGTGTATTTTACTGTTTATTATAGCTCGTAGTTTAATAGTTAA
>BQNB010042221.1:11931-22358 GCA_026074375.1 Tanacetum coccineum | reverse complement strand
TATTATGGTATCCATATTTTCGAGGTTTATATGACAACTCGTGCAACTATGCAAGACTCGCCAAGTATGTCTATTATAACATTAATTTTCAAATTCTACAAGACTGTTATACTTGTAACGTTTAAGATAACTCTAATACAGAACTTTGTGCAATGATCCTTAATATCATCGTTTTTGAAAAAAAAAATTATAAACAAAAGACATCTTAAAAGAATGGCTACTAATCAGTTAAACAAGATGGGTTTGATCATGAGTGACCAAATGACCAATCAACAGTTTAAGCTTTTGCCATGTAGCAAAAAATCAGGATCAGATGATGTGTTTGGTTCAAATGTTTAGCATGACAAGTCAGAACGATACTTTTTAATGTAGTTAAATAAAACAAAATCAAGCTTTGATAAAACTTGTGGGCTTGTATTTTTCTTGTTTTTCAAAGAACGTCCTGCATAACCCAGTTTTTTGAAACCATCATGCATGAAAAGATCTTGTTATTCACGTTGCTCTTGTAATTAACCATTTCCGACCATTTCTTTAGCCACCACAAAATATCTTGTGAAGTTTGAATATTAACCAAAGAGTAAAAATCTTCCTATTAGGTATTATAAATATTATAAATAAAAGGGTTTTTTTTATCTTGTGCCTTATGGGCACATGATAAGAAGGCCAAAAGTACATAAAAAGTACACAGGGTCTCACAGAAAAATACACAGAGATCTACAAAATGTAGATACCTGTGTACTTTTTACTTTCTTATCATGTGGCCCTAGGGCACAAGATAGAAAAACCCTAAATAAAAACACAATAAATAAAATAAAGGCATATGAGTTAAATGATGTTTTTAAAAAGATGTGATAAAAGTAGTGCATGAGTGGTTAACCAGTTGTTCGCTCCGGTCATGGTCCCACAGGCTGGCTCAACCGGAGACATAAAAAGATCGGCGAAAGGGCTCATCTCCAAGCCTAATTAACACAACTACTAATCACTTTCATTACTTTTAATTAATTATACATTTCCCCCTCTTGTTTGTTCTTAATTAGGGGACACTAAACATCCTTAGAATTCATTTAGTGTTTTTTAACGAGACACAATCTAGTCTAAGCTGGATATCTAATTAACGCCACGTTCTTTTTTCTTATTTATGAATCACAAAAGTCAATTCAATTACTTTTTGATTTTACATTATTTGTTCCATCTTGTCAAGTTTTTCAACTTTCGGATTAATGTATATCCAAAGAAGCATAGAAACTGGAAGTGTATAAAGACAAAAGTAAAGGTAACAGTTAGTACACGCGTTTGCGGCATCTACGGAATGAACTATTTATGTAAATTTTCATAAAATGCTTACAACCTTAAAAATAAATTATGCACATATAGTTGGTAAATTTCTAATAGCAACAACTAACCAAGTTATTGGTATAAGTTCCTAAAGAGTGAAGCTATAAACCATTTATTCAGCATTTTCTTGCCTTGGTTGAATCGACATGTGGTGCCATAACCTTTTGCCCAAAATCTCATTCAAATAATGCTCCTGAAACAGCCCTACAAAATACTGGGATAATATAAAAAAAATTTATGCCTGCATCTTGTTAAATGAAACTATACAACCTGTGAACATTTTTACAAATTGCAATTCAACGACATCGCCGCTATGTAGATGTACTTTATCGCGCAAGTAAAAAGGGAACTATGGTGTTTGTTACATATGGATGATTTGTTGTGGTTTTAAAGCTGCTTACTCGAGGTTTCCAATGTCCATTTTTCTTTTGACAATCTGATTTGCGTTCGGATATAACAGGCGCAACCTCAACAGGCCTGTGAGGCGAACAATATTTTTTGTTAATTTTTTTACGGGATTTTTTGTGTAAGAAAGTCGTAAATAGTTAAAAGTTGAGGGTCCGTTGTGTATATATTTTTTTTACTTTGGGCCAGATTTTAGGCTAGTTTATTTTTACTTTGGGCCAGATTTTATACGAATTTTAGGCTAGTTTTTTGGACTAGTTTTATGGCCGTACTATAGCACTGTAGCGTACTGTAGCAGCCACAGTGCAAAACGACAGTGGATTTGTCGACAAATGTGTATATTAGTAATAATTGTTTTTATATGGCTTATGTGGGCCTCATGTTTAAAGTACGTTTGTGAACATATCGATTATTTTAAAGTTATTAAGTATCGAAGATGTTTCCGAGGGTATTTTTTTATCTGAATAAATCGGAACTTTTGTAATATTTTTTTCCCTCCTACTTTGTCCATACAAATTTAAAAAAAAAAACAAAATAATTAAAAAAAAAAACCAAAATCGGGCTGGCCCAAAATGGGAGCCCATTACTGTAGCACTGTAGATCCACTGTCAAAACGACAGTGGATTTGTCCGTGAATGTGTTATACAAGCAAAAGAACCCGCGCGTTGCGGCGGGGCTAATTTTTTCCCGAATAATTTTTTTTTACGTTTCGGGGGTTTTTTTGGGCGATGCGTTATGGCAGGGCTAATTTTTAATATTTTCTTTTTTTGTATGATTCGGGGAAAAAAATTGCTTTGGGACGGGATAATTTTTTCCCGAATATTTTTGTTTTTTGGGACGGTTTTGTAATTTTTTTTACGGGAATTTTTGTGTAAGAAAATCTTAAATAGTTAAATGGTAAGTGTCCGTTTTGTATTTTTTTTTTACTTTGGGCCAGATTTTAGGCTATTTTTTGAGTGTTTTTTTGGCTAATTTTTTCCCGGATATTTCTTTTTTTTGTACGTTTCGGGAAAAAAAAATTGCGTTGGGACGGGTTAATTTTTTCCCGAATATTTTCTTTTTTTGGGACGGTTCGATATCTTTTTTTTTGCCGATGAATGTAAAAAAGTTGTGAACAATAAAAACTTGACGTGTTTTTTTTGTTAATTTTTTTACGGGATTTTTTGTGTAAGAAAATCGTAAATAGTTAAAAGTTGAGGGACCGTTTTGTATTTTTTTTACTTTGGGCCAGATTTCAGGCTAATTTTGGGCTAGTTTTTTTTTTTACTTTGGGCCAGATTTTGGGCCACATTTTATGCGAATTTTAGGCTAGTTTGTCGACAAATGTGTATATTAGTAATAATTTTTTTATATGGCTTATGTGTTGGGCCTCATGTTTAAAGTGTTGTTTTTTTTTTGCTATATGGGTTTTTTTTTAATATAATGGGTTGTACGTTTGTGACCATATCGATTATTTTAAAGTTAGCTTATGTGTTGGGCCTCATGTTTAAAATGTTTTTTTTGCTATATGGGTTTTCTTTTAATATAATGGGTTGTACGTTTGTGACCATATCGATTATTTTAAAGTTATTAGGTATCGAAGATGTTTCCGCGGGTATTTTTTTGTCTGAATAAATCGAAACTTTTGTAAAAAAAAAATTCCTCCTACTTTGTGCATACAAATTTAAAAAAAAAAACAAAAAACAAAAAATTTATAAAAAAAAAACTAAAATCGAGCTGACCCAAAATAGGAGCCCGTTACTATAGCATTGTGGTCCACTGCCCACTGTCAAAACGACAGTGGATTCCACAAATGTGTTATATATTAATACCATTGTTGAATTTTTTTTGGTCTAAAGTTTATAGGTCATATCAATTAGCCGATTAGGCCTTGTGACATTATTTGGTGTCTTGGATTGCCGTTTCCTTTTGTGCTTCTGTTAAACAGTAAGTACTAAATAGGTGTCCACGAATAAGTAATTCGAGAAACAATGTTTAGATTTGCTTATTCTGCAACAATTTGTCGCAAGACATGTTTGGATTCCTTTGGGGAACATGGGGTTCATTGTAAAGAGCTCTCGAATTTCAAGTACCGACACGATATGGTTAGGGATATCCTTTTTTACGTATGTAGGGGTGCTGGGATATCTGTCAAGAAAGAAGCACCTGTGAACTTTTGACTGACCCGTTGGATGGAAGATCCACACTCACACCAACAGACGTTTTGATTTTTGGATGGGTTGGAGGGAATCATGCTTGTGTCAATCTGACTGGGGTTTCTCCTCTCGTGGGTTTGATTAGTTGGGGTTTTACAGTAGGACAGGCTGTTTTGAAAGCCGCCTCGTACAAAGTTACAAAACACGAGAAAGCATGCATTGAAAATCAACACGTGTTTGTTCCTTTCGCGTTCGATACCTTTAGTTTCCTTGCACCCGAGACGGTGAAGCTCCTCAACAGAGTTCAACGAGTCATGCATAGTAATGTTATGACTCCCAGATCCACAAATATTGTTTTTAAAAGAATAAGCTTTGCAATTCAAAAAGGACTAGCGCGCAACTTGTTGCGCGTTTGCCTTCCATCACTATGTAAATTCTATTTTGGTATTAATTTGTATTTAAAAACTGAAAAAAAGAACTGACAATATAACTTAAAATGACATATGATATAATGTCTTCCTTACTCCATTTTGGGTAAAGGGCTACCCCGATAAAGTGTATTAAAACCGAAAAAGTTTAAGTACAAATAGAATGTGGCTAAAGTACCATATTAATCTCAAGCAAAGAGCTTGATAGACACCTAAATATATTGCTTATGACATGCCATAAACACTCACAACTCTAGCTACATACTACTAAAGTAACACTAGAGATAATAAAACCCCAACATGACAAAAACTAGACAAATCAAGTTCTAAGAAAATCAGAAGCCTTGCTTGTGCTAGCCCCCATCTTCCTTACTCCATTCATACATATATTTCATATCCTATGGTGTGCATTTGTGTGTTCGTCTATTTTATAAACGATTGTGTTAGGATTGTTTATTTCATGAAGTGCCAGTTATTCATGTTTACAAACTTTGTAATGTTGTAATGGACTAGACGGGTAAACGGGCTTGCACTTTTAAGCTAACATTGCATATGTTTCGGGCTTAAGCCCATCAAAAACCGGTCCCGACCCATTAAGTAACCCTAAACACCCCTTTTTGGCATTGGGTATAAATACCCATCTCCACACAAGGGGAGGAGGTGTGTGTGTAAGAGACAAGTTACTCTTTATATCTCCTTGTTTTTTTTCTCTCTCTATGGTGAAATAGATTTTTTCTCTCTACATACCTGTATGATTGTTACTTAAGCTTTGTATCACAATGAGATGGTTAAGATTAATGGGAAAGAACTAGAGAGATGATATTATCAATTTGGGTTTTTCATTAAAAAAGAGGAAAAATAGAAATGAGGAAAGGAGAGAGAGTGTTACAAATGTCCAACCTTCTAAATGAGGAGCTAATCTCCGCCTATTTATACTTATTCTTCCCTACACTAAACATGCTTAGCTATTGGGCTTATTTTCTAATTAAAGCCTAATAAGCTTTATTGCATTTAACTAAATACTAAAAACTACTAATTATTACATAGACCAAATATATGAATAATAAACTCTTTTTATATTCCTAACAATCTATCCTAAAGGCTGATTATTCAGGACGCACTCAGTGCCGTAGAATTGGTCTTCCATTCACAAAACTTTCCCATCTTCTCATTTGTCTTATGTGTTTAAGACGCTTCTTTATCTCTATCTCGAACTTTTCCAAGACGTTTTGTCTGACTTACTAAGAGATCGGTTATTCAACTTATAATGTGCTTCACACAAAACCAATGAAACTTCCTTCACCACTCTTTCCAGCGTTGCATCATAGAATTTTGGTATCTCTATTAAGCCCATAAATCTCTTTTTCTTCTCACTATTCTCGTACGCAATTCCTACAACAGGTTCAGTTATGGCAGAATACAGTGTAAGGTTCTCAATACCTAGAATTGTGAGAGTTGTGATGTGAGGTTGACTTTGATCTGATAGCTTTTGATTCCCAGCTGGTAATCATGAACTTTTTCCTAGATAACACAACTTTTGATGAATACAAGCAAGGAATTCAACAATCTATTCAAACAGAAGTTAACTTTCATATTCAGGCACAAGTAGTACATATCTTCAATATCATCTTTGTTCAAATATTTGAAATCAGCCTCAGTAAATCTATAAGGCTGGTTGTCATCTCTCTTCATAATGATTTCTTCCATAAAGTCTAGCCCATGCTTTTCATCAGTTGTAATTATGACCACTTCAATAATCTTGTGATCTGAGAGGACTTCTTTAGGATCAGACCTTTCTTTTCTTTGCTTAATAATATAGAACCTATTATGCCATGAATCTTTCTAGTGTTGAATAGAAAGTCGTACTTCTTTGTTGAATGTCTTGAACTCTTTTTGTACCCATCTGGTTAAGCGTTGTTCAATATCATCCTCAGGAATTGAGTTTCATGAATCGTATGTAGTGATAGCACACACTTTTTCTCATATGTATTCCCATTCTTCAGATAGAATAATCCTTATTGTAAAAGTACCTTGGGGGCTCATTCGGATTTCGTTGAGGACCATAGAAGATCGAAGCATCTTTTTCATGAACCTTCAGATCTTCCTCCCTGCTTTCCTATACAATTTGATTCTCCATATAGTTCTTTGCTTGCTCAACATGGTAGGCATACTCTTCTGCATCTCTGAATTGATTACTCTAGTATTGTACTGATTTTCGCTTGCACTTCATTTTCTTCTCGAGCTCGGATCGACAGCTATTATCAGTATGCTTTATCACCAAAACTCTTTAATTCATTCAACAGTGCTGGTGATGCCTCTTCCGATGTTACCTCATATTCATCTACTTTTGGAATGTCAGACCATGCATCATAAAATTGTTGTTGAGGCTGTTTTGATGACATTGTCTGGGATTCTCTTGTTGGTTGTTTCGAAGATGACGGATTCTTTGCAGACTTATGCCTTCTAAATGTTTTCTGCTTTTTTTGGATGGTCATCATGATTGAATTTTTGAAAAGCATATAGTCTGCAATAGTCAGAAGGTGCTGAGGATTTCTCAAATTTTTCTTTAAGGACGTTTTACATGTCAGGATTAACAACTTGAGATTGTGGATCATCCTTCATCTTCAAGTAAAGTTGATGTTGCAAATCAGGAATAGAAGTACTGGAAGAAGATGGTTGCAAAGTGAGAACATGATTTTGCATGTATTTATGAAGGAAAGCTTCAAATTATTGAGGAGTTGTAGTTGCAATCTCTCATGTGTCCAAAGAACTCAAGTTATCCTTGACACTAATAGCTTCCTAATATTGTATAAATCATCCTTATTTTACGAGGTAATAACGCATAATTAAGGTCCATATTAGTTCTTTTTTGATGGATATGTTTTTAATTATGTTAAAAAGTTGTTTTATAAGATTAGTATGGTGATTTGGTGTGGATAGAGCGGATTAGAGATGGATGACGTCGAAGATTGCAAGATTTTGGAAGGTTTGAAGACCATATGGCCATACACCAAAACTGCATATGGCCATATGGTTCATACAGTGAAGATTTGAGGCCATATGACTGTATACAAAACTGTGTAATCCTATATGCTTCCTGTAGTGAAGTCCTAAGAACCTATGAAGACCATATGACCATACAGTATTATCAGCATACGGTCATACGCCCTGATGAGGTGTCATTTTATACACTATTTCAGGGTCATTTAACCCCCTAAATCATGCAATTATGCCCAGATTATATGCTTAATCGTTTGTTTTCATGTTTTTAGCACTTGGATGGAATTTGGAGGAAATACACCTGACTTGGGCTCATTTGGAGAAGAAATGGACAAGACTCCTACTCTACACTATTTATCTTGAAGAATTGTGCTTGCAGAGCGTAGAGACGGCGTCGCAGACTTCAAGCGACGGTGTCAGGATTTTCAAGGTGACGGCGTCACGGATTTGACGATGACTTCAGGACGTAGCCGACTCAAAGAGGCTCTAGAAGATTCTACTTGGAGACGGCGTCACGGTTACAAAGCGACGCCGTCGCAACGCTTTTCCTATATATACAAAACCGATTTTAGGGTTTTTAGTGTGTAACTTTGTATAACTTTTGGAAGACGAACCCTAATCATTCTAGCAGCTTTTAGGCCGTCTTTAGGGCCTCAAAACCCTATTGTAACTGACCTTAATCCATGTTTTAATCAAGTAAGATTGTTTATCTTTAATCATTCAATATGTCTATGTGTTGTTTGATTGATTTTTGTTCTTGCTTTCTTTATAACATGGTAGGCTAAACCCTCATTTGTATTTACTTATGATTGTATGAAACTTAGATTGTAGATCCCCTTAATGTTTCTTCTTGTGATGGATGTGCGCGTTAGGCTTTAGAAAACTAGCCATAAGATATTAAATTGGCATTGAAGTCTAGGGAAACGCGAGTGTGTAGAAATGATACCATCAGTAACAGTCTTCATACTACCTTACCCTTAATATGGTTGATCCCTCTTAATATATTTCAACTAAATTTAATATACTCTTAGGGGCCTTGTAATAGTCTTCATACTACCTTACTTGTGCGTTGCCTTAATGGAATATTAAATAGACGGCGGGTTCGTGTAATTCGTTCATGACTTAGGAAATACTTACACAGATCATCACGAGTGTGACAAAGTAACATGATTAGGAGAAGCAATCTAAGGAGTAGTACATGATTAAGTAAATACATCTTTTTATCATAAAGTTATCACTAGTAGATTAGATAATATTTAGTTTTATTAGTTTAATCAAACCAACCTCTCAAACCAATGATTTTACTGTTTTCTATAAAATAAAAATACAAAAAGAATCTTCTCTCAACCCCGTAGACTTCTGTTAGATCTTGATCGAACCTTCCCAACCTATTCTCGTAGAGAACGATAACAACCCCCGAGTCTTACCTACACTACTACTACAACGATTAGGTACGCTGCACATCAAGTTTTTGGCGCCTCTGCGTGGGGAATAGTTAGGTTTCGACCATTGTTTAACTTAAGTCTACTCGCTTGATTCCTATCAAGTGAAATTTTTATTTTCGGTATATTCGCTTTCTTGTAGTCTATCTATTCTTTGTGTGTTTGTTTATAATTTTCATTGACTATTCCATTCTTCATTATGGAGAACGCGAATCCATTTGTACCCGCTCCACCAAATGGGCTCCAGGCCAAGATCGCCCGTGAAATCAATAAACTCCGTGCAATTTCAGCCCTAATTGACTCACACCTTAAGGATGTTGACCATACATTACCCAACGAAATCGACATGAATGACCTTGAATCCGATGATAAACAGATGACGAATCTGACGACGGTGAAGTGATTGACGATTTAGATGAATACGGAAACGCGAGAAACTTTTATCCCAAAAGGATAATTAACAGTGTTGACGGAGAAGACTTTGCTTTCCCATGTATGATCGGTTTTAGGAAGTTTGTTGCCTACTTTGACCCTTTTTTAGCAATGAACATTATCACGCATAAAGCCTATAACACTATAATAGTAGAAGGATTAGAGAGTTCGGGAAGGAACTTAGTTACTATTGTTAAGGATGTTTATGTGTTTGTTGGGAGTTTCACCTATGTGACAGATTTTGTAGCATTAGAAGATATAGGAGAATTCATAGTAAGAGATATGGCAGATGTTGTGATGGGCAGATCCTTTAGCGCTGTTACTCAATTGGAATATGATTGCGTTAAGGGCTTAATCTCATTCACTAGGATCTTTGACACCTACATCTTTCAGATGCCTCGAACCATGCCTAGACTTAAGAACTTCAACTTGAGTAAGGTCCCGCCACTATTAGTTCTCAGCCAGCGTGACCTAATGAGCACACTTAAGCATCCCTATGAGAAAAACAAATTAATGTACAAAAGCTGCTTAAGTCTAGGACCCGAGTATCGAGTGGACGAAAGTATGAAAGAATGGCTCATCCGTGGTCACGTGGGCCTACACGAAGTCAAGTAAGGACGTGTGACTTCGAGTCTAGCTACAAGACTCATTAATAAAGAAAAGCGCTTTTTGGGAGGCAACCCAATATTTAATCTTTCCGCATTTAGGAGTGTCTTGTGTTTTAATTCTTTATCGTTTATTCTTTTATGTTTGAATTATTTTTGTAATCATGCTTTGCTTTGTTTTTAACTTCGTCTTATTGACAATCAAAGGTATTTTGCATAAAATAAGTGTAGGGGAAAATATCCGGTTTATAAGAACCAATTCAAACATTTAAAATAAATTATTTAGATTAATTCGTGTCAGTTTCGAGTCATATGATTGTAATGATTAATCTCAGGTTTCATGCAGTATTTTACACAAGATTTAATTAATAAAATTGCGTGCAGGAAAATTTTCAAGAAAAACGAAGAAAAAAATCATTATAGTGGCTGGAGACGGCGCCAGGATTAATCCTGACGGCTTCACACCCCCAGCCATGTGAAAAATCGAAAATTTTCAATTATTCTCGAAAAATAAAATGTGCAATATCTCAAATTTATGATTTTCTTGTAAACCTGCAGAAACCTAGGATTACATCGTCACTTTCATCCTATCTTTACTGTTTTCATAGAGTCAACCCTAAAATTTCATTGTATATATCATTATCC
>BQNB010042221.1:0-11331 GCA_026074375.1 Tanacetum coccineum | reverse complement strand
TTAACGGAAAAGATCCTAAACTTAGGTTGGGATACATTTTTACAAAACTTTCTAAAGTCTACTTGAGGAAAAGTAGGAATCAAGTGAGGGAATATTTGATGACATTAAATAACTTCATATTTATTGCATCATTTATTCCATGAAAATTACCCATTTGATATAATTATTGCATGAATTGGTACTTAATCTGTTATATTAGTTATTTGTAGTAATTATGGAGCAATTGGTGAAGATTAGCTAAAAGGCGCACATTTTGGAGCTTAAACGAAGAAATCAAAAAACCTATTGATCTGACATTCATTATGTCGTATCCATCAAGAAGATATGACGTATCTGCTTCTAAACTTCACAAGATACCACGAAGACACAATCATCCATACGCCATATTCAGAATGCATCATACGCCGTATCCAAGAAGATATACTCGAAGAACATTCTGGAAGATGACAAACGTGGTCCCTACTCCAAGGAAACCCCAATACGCCGTATCGACCTGAATGGATATGGCTTATCGACTTAATTCCAGCAGCTATAAATACAAAGCCCTAAACACGACTTTAGGGTATACTTAACTATATTTTCGAAACCCTAATCACAAAAAGCCGATTTTCAGAGGCTAAGAGGAGCAGAGAAGGTCAAGCAAAGTCTTAATCACAAAGGAAACACCGTGTAATTCCCTTATACTCTAAATACGCGTTCGGTTGTTGGTATCATTCATTAACTTGGTTAGTTTACCTTAATCGTTCGTCTATGACATTTGTATCTGTAATTACAATGGTTATCGGCTTATACATTTAGGTATTAGCCATGTTTATGAAGATTTAACGTTTGGTTTATTTATATCGATTGCCTCTTATTTTCTTGTGTGTTGGCTTATGTTTATCAATTTAATACGCGTTTATGTTTGATTATGTGTTTAATCTATCATTCAACTGGATCTAATGTTACAGACCAAGTAGGTTAGAGTCTGGGATAGAACTACATACAGTTTATGTGTGACTTGGACCGATAGGACTACAATTAATGCTTCTAGTGCTTCCCGGGACATAAAGAATGGTAGGACTAAGTTGGTGGGTTAGGATCTACAAATGCATTCTAGTTCTGTGCTTGGATTCACTACCAGCAATAGACTACAGAGCACACGTGTAACGTTCAAACATAAGTGGTAGAGTCTCGATGAGCTAGGGCTCGGTAAATCACCATTATCGTCCTCCTAGATAGAATATAACCAATCGCGAATACTTTATGTAGATGTGCCTAATTGTGACAGAATTAGCATGTCTAGATTTTAGGAAGAAGTACCGCCTAAATCTAGGAATGATATATCGGACAACAATAAGACAGTCATTGCACTAATAAACAAACTTGCGATTTATCTGATTAATCATGGTTAATACAATTTCCTAACCATAGGCTTGAACCGTTCCTCTATCCTCTGATTAATCTCTTCTGTGCATTAGAGTAGCTTAAGTAGCGTTAAGTCACCAACAAAACCCGTGCCAATCTCTCATAATGAAAACCCCCCTTTATCAGTTAGAATTAGGATTAACTTAGGTTTAGCATAGGTTTAACATAGAATAGAATAACTTAGATAACTAAAATAATGATAGACATAAGAATTAGTTCTCGCTCTTAGTGATCGACACCCTACTAACCAACGAAGCTACAATTGATCGAGTACAATGCCCGTTCAAGTGTTGTTTTAGGTAAAGTCGGCAAAATATAAATAGTAAAACTTGATACATAAAATATACCTACACACAACGACACATCAGGTTTTTTAGCGCCAGTGGCGGGGATTGAACCCGGGTCACCCGCGTGACAGACGGGAATACTTACCACTATACTACAAAAACTTCATACATAAAATATACCTACACTCAACGACACATCAAGTTTTTGACACATAAAATTAAACAATACGTTGTTGAGTGTAGGTATATTTTATGTATCAAAAACTTGATGTGTCGTTAAGTGTAGGTATATTTTATGTAGAGTTAATTACATGGTTCATCCTTGTGATTTAGGCCAAATCTCTGATCTCGTCCCTATTTTTTTTTTGCATAATCGTCCCTATCTCAAAACTATGTAACACCGTTCGTCCCTATCTTAAGAGATAGGGATGAATGGTGTTACATAGTTTCACTCCAAAAGCATAAGATAGGGACGAACGGTGTTACATAGTTTCGAGATAGGGACGATTCATGAAAAAAAGAAATATGGACGAGATTAGGGATTTGGCCTAAACCACAAGGACGAACCATGTAATTAACTCTTTTATGTATCAAGTTTTACTATTTATATTTTGTCGACTTTACCTAAAACAACACTTTAACGGGCAGTGTACCCGATCAATTGTAGCTTCGTTGGTAAGTAGGGTGTCGATCACTAAGAGCGAGAGTGTAAATCCTAAGATTATCAGCATTTTACTAAACTAAATCTAATTTATCTTTTTCTAAACCTAAGCTAATGGCAATAAGGCGGTTTTCAGCCTGAGAGACTGGCACGAGATTTAGTTTAATTAAACAGAAAAAATAGAGGGTAACACACACAAGCAAACAATTACTCCCTCCATCCCAAAATTATTGTCTCCTATTGACTTTTTAAGTCTTTTTCTTCCAACTTTGACCTTAAATATTTTTGTTTGTGTTATATAATCCTTAATGAAAAGTATATGAATCAATTGGTTTTTAAATATATTTTCATAGTTATAATTTTCATCGAGTATTATATAACACAAACAAACATATTTAAGGTCAAAGTTGGAATAAAAAGACTTAAAAAGTCAATAGGGGACAATAATTTTAGGACGGAGAGAGTACAAGATAAAGGAGCAGTCAATCCTAATGTAGGGAAAACGTACTAACCACATTTAATACAATTAAAACCTCGGTTTAGTTTATTACAGCAATGATTGTCTAATCTCGTTGTTGGTATATCGTTCCTAGATTTAGCCGGTACTTCTTCCTAAAACCTAGATATGGTAGTCCTGTCACAACTAACCCCATCCGCATAAAGTACTCTTGGTTGGTTATAATCTATCTTAGAAGTTCAATGATGGTGATCTCACTAACGACTAGCTCACAAAGACTTTACTAACTTATTTCTTAACGGCACTTTATATACTAGTAGCCCACTTGTCCACGCCCGTCCTTAAGGAATCAAAATGTTATTTGTTGATCCTAGGTCACCTGCTAGTCCAACTTGTTCACTAAACATTGAGGGGTAACCATCACGTTAATTTGTGATAAATTCTTCTATAATATATAAATTGTAGACATGGATAGCTATCCCTGAATATTGCTTAACTATCCTATTTGTAATCTAGACCCAGTTGAATGATAGGTGCAATACCTTAAGCACATTAAGCGAGTATCAAATTGATAACATAATTCAAACACACTACAAATAAGAAGCCAATCCTATATAAACATAAACTAACAGATAAATTAACATAAACATGGCTAATACCCAAAGTTATTACCCCTTAAAAATATAGGCAAAAAAAAGGAAAAAAGAAAAAAAAAAAATTAAAAATACATTGTAATATTAATTATTTAAAGAAAAAAATAAGGTAGTCATTGTAACCAATACAAATGTCATAGACGAATGATTAAGGTAAACTAACCAAGTGAATGAATGATACCAAAAACCGAACGCATATTTAGAGTATAAGAAATTACAAGAGTTCTCCTTTGAATTGATGGGCGTTGCAAGACCTTCTTTGTTCCTTTTTCTTCTAAAAGTCAAACTTAGTGGTTACTGAATTGATCAGCCTTGAATGGCCTCCGTTGTTTAATGAAATTCGTGTTTAGGGGTTTGGTATTTATAGCTTGTGGGATTAAGT
The DNA here is from genome assembly GCA_026074375.1 of Tanacetum coccineum. NCBI lineage: Eukaryota > Viridiplantae > Streptophyta > Magnoliopsida > Asterales > Asteraceae > Tanacetum > Tanacetum coccineum. Next base: position 7,484 of record BQNB010042221.1, on the reverse strand, counting down.
CCGAGTACGCCTTATCCGTTTGAGGTCGATACAGCGTATTGGAGTTTCCCTGGAGTAGGAATCACGTTTGTCATCTTTCAAAATGTTCTTTAAGTATATCTTTATTGATACGACGTATGATGCATTCTGAATACGGAGTATAGATGATTGTGTCTTCGTGGTTTCTTGTGAAGTTTAGGCGCAGATACGCTATTTGAAAGTCAATCAGAGTTTAAGAGTACCATTGATTTCTTGTTTAAAGCTCCAACATGTGCGCCTATTAGTAGATCTTTCATCAATTGCTCCATATTTACTGCAAATAACTAATATAACAGATTAAGTACCAATTCATGCAATAATTATATCAAATAGGTAATTTTCATGAAATAAATGATGCTATAAAAGTGACGTTATTGGATGTCATTAAATATTCTCCCACTTGAATCCTACTTGTCCTCAGGTAGACTTTAGAAAGTTTTGTAAAAAATGTATCCCAACCTAAGTTTAGGATCTTTTCCGTTAAGCATTTTTCATGTTAGATTACTAGCACACAACCAAACACCTCACAAAATAGGAAAATGAAAACACTCAAATCACTCGACTAATCTATGTGGTAACATGTTACTAATTCGCTTAATTGCTTGGTCGTGATGAGTATCCTATCATAGGCTTAGCAAGGATACACATCTCCATCACTAAAGCTAAGGAGTAACATTTCTATAAAGGTAAATTGGGTTTTATTTTTGAAGGTTTAAAGGGTTTGATTACTCTTTTAATCTTTACCGATACCAATATTCCAGAAGGGCGACAAAGACCACACATAACACACCCTAAAGACAGAGAGACCATAACAAGTGACTGCTCACTCCCATAATCGAATAAGCAAAAATATGATTGAGAATCCCTTCACCAAAAGTCGTAAACCAGCAAGGGCGGCAAACCACATATACACACCCGTAACGACGGGATAGACAAACATGATTGCATCCATTCCCCCACTCGAGTAAAACTAAGGGTTAGGACGAAGAGTAATATAGGGTATAGATCTTCTAACTCTTTCTCCAATAGTAGTAAACCAACAAGGCGGACAACACCATGCATACATGGCCGTAACAAGGGAATAGACATGCGTGATCGCTCGCATCCTCATTCGAGTAAGACCAAAGGATAGGAATTAGGAAAGGGAAAATAATTGTTGTTAAAGAAAATGAAGCAAATAGATATAGTCCTAGGCACAATGTAGCTAGTTACTTTCCCGACCATCCCTTGATAAAGACACAAATTGGTAGACTAACTCACGTTTTTAACACGGAACAATCAACGGTTTTGAAGACACGAATCAGACTCAAAGAATATCTTGATCAATAGATCAATGAAAACAACCTAAGTTGGCGTTCCCATAACGGTCAACTCCCAGTCATCCCAATTACAACTCTAGTGGAAACTTTCGACACTTTATACATACTTTTACATAGTTGGTTTATATTACGTACCAACTCTAATACAACAATACTATACAAACATCTTTTTTTGTATTTTTTTTATTTTTTGATTTTTTTTATAAACACTAAGTACTAAAATAAAAATAATGTGTAGAATTTCACCATCTCATGACTACGATAAATCTGAATAATTGATATCTGATCATAATAACGAAGTAATAAAAATACACGAGCAAACTCCTACTTTTACATTCCCGTTGCATTGTGCAACTTCCTGACCTAACCAGAGATAGAAAATCACCATTGCGTTGTGTAATTTCCCGACAATACCGTAGGTGGAAAAGATAAACTCAAGACATGGGAAATACAATACTTTACACGAAAGTAACCAGCGATTGATTAAGGACCAATCTAATAGGGTAGGCTAAGGTGTAACAAAACATTTAGGGTTTAATCCTAAAGGAATGGCTGTACGGGTTTTTCTAGGGGTATCTTACTCTTAAAATGAGAGTAAACAAAGGGTTTATATGGGGGTTAACTAACCGGTGTAGTTAGTTAATAAAACATGTATAGGATTTTTGGTGTAATCCTAGAAATTTACCAGTTTAGAAAAGTCACCCCATATATTAAAAATAGTGCTTATTATTGTGGTCTCGAATAGATATACCAAGCCAAGTTCTAAAGTTTACTACAGTCACCGACACACTCATATTTTTATAGAATTTGGGTAAACATTTAGAAATAGATAAGTCTAAATCCTCTCAATATCTAACAAGTGTTATGTGTGCAAGGTTATGTGGATAATAATTTCACAAAATAGTATGCTAAATTTTTTAAAATTTAAGCATAAATTAAGCATATTAAGCATATTAATGTGAAAATAAGGACAAGTAAGCGTTCTAATTCTCCTCCTCCCACTTGAGATATACATCGCCCTCGTTGTATAGATAAAAAATTTAATACAAGAAATTTAAAGAATTAGAACGAGAAACTTCCTTGAGATTTGCTCGGGTTGATCCTCCATGTTGCGTTTATGAGCAAGATTTTGTGCGCAAGAGCGTCTGAATCCTAGCACGAACAACATGCACACAGTAATTATAGAAAATAAGCATACCATTAATCACGTTACATTGCTCAGCAAGCTCCTGTATAAAAAACAATGCAATTCTATCTCGGTTGTATCTACTTGGTTAGAAAATAAAATCCTAGAAAGCGAATAGGAAATCGATACGCCGTATGGTATGAGGCGGATACGCCGTATCTTAACCTGTGTTAAAAGTCTTAAGTATGAGTCGGATTAATTAATACGTTGCATTAGTTTAACGAATACGCCGTATAGAAAATCTGATAGAAAAGTTTTAAAATGCAAAAAATTAAAAGACTGGATAACGTCCAGACATTCGATATGCCGTATGGGGTGGAACGAATACGCCATATCGATGTCTAGAAAGACAGACTCGATAATAAAATGAAAAACAGTCAGGTTGTCTTCCGGAAAGCACTTTTCTTTCAGCTAGTCTTTAAGTTAGACTTTTTCCTTTCTTTAGTTTCATTACGTAGCATCGCTTTCAAGGTTGAGAATTTACGATCCTCTTTATCGAAATCCCCCTCGTAATATTTTTTTAATCGTTGTCCGTTGACCTTGAAGCTGAAACCGTTCTTGTCGGTTATCTCAACTGCCCTGTATGGGTATACGGTTTTGACTATGTTTGGTCCGTACCATCTTGATTTGAGCTTTCCTGGGTGCATTTTTAAGCGCGAATTAAACACTATGACTTTGTCCCTAACTTTAAAGTTTTTATCCCCACTAAGTCTGGAATCGTGCCACTTTTTAGTTCGCTCCTTATATATTCTTGTGTTCTCATAAGCTCCATCTCTAAGTTCTCCCAATTCATTGAGTTGCATAAATCGATATTTATCAGCAGCAGTCAGATCGGTGTTACACTGCTTTAATGCCTAATATGCTTTGTGTTCGATTTTAACTGGTAAATGACATGCTTCTCGTAAACCAACCTGAAAACAGTGCATCCGGTCGGGGTCTTGTAGGCAGTTCTGAATGCCCATAATGCGTCATTAAGTTTTTCCGACCAATCCTTGGGGTTGTATCCAACAGATCTTTCAAGAATATGCTTGATGGCCCTGTTGGTAACTTCGGTTTATCCATTGGATTGAGGGTGGTACGCGGTGGACACTCTGTGGTGAACCCCATATTTTTGTAGAGCTTTTTCGAGTTAAGAATTACATAAATGTGTTCCTCGGTCACTAATCAAAGCCTTAGGCACTCCGAACCTTGTGAACAGCGATCTCAAGAATTTTACCGCCACACGTGCCTAATTGGTAGGAAGTGCTTGAGCCTCCACCTATTTGGATACGTAATCGATTGCTACTAGTATGTATTTATTGCCCCTAGAATCAGGGAAAGGTCCCATAAAGTCTAGCCCCCAAATGTTGAATACTTCGCATACCTGGATGTTATTTTTGGGCATTTTGTTTTGTGATGAGATATTCCCTGCCCTTTTGGCATACGTCACACATCATAACATAGTCTTAGGGTCCTTAAAAATGCTTGGCCAAAAGAATCCTGACTCATTGACTTTTCTCCCAATTACCGAGGCGCGGTGGTGTCCACCTGTTGGTCTAGAGTGGCAATGTGCCATGATTTCTAAAATTTCTTTTCCAGCTACACATCTTCTCATTATGTTGTCTGGGCATATCCTGAATGCATAAGGTTCGTCGCACAAATAGTTCCTTACTTGAGAATAAAACCGTTTCCTTCTTTCCGAAGTCCAGTTTAGAGGGATAACTTTCCCTACGAGATAATTAATGTAGTCTGTGTACCATGGCTCAGCTTCATTTAATTTTTCCTTCAGCATCATTAAATGCTCGTCGGGAAATTCATCCGCAATAGCCTTTTCAGTTAAAATTTCGGTGTTAGGATTCTCCAACCTCGATAAATGGTCTGCTCCTAGGTTTTCTGCTCCTTTCTTTTCTTTAATTTCTATGTTGAATCCTTAAAGTAGGAGTACCCATCGAATAAGACTAGGTTTGGTAACCTATTTATTGAACAAGTGCTTCAAAGCAGAATGATCAGTGTAAGCCACGGTTTTTGACAAGCCAAGGTAAGGTCTGAATTTATCAAAGGCGAAAACTACTACTAGAAGTTATTTTTCGGTTGTTGTATAATGTTCCTGGGCGTTGTTCAAGGTTTTGCTGGCATAGTAAATTGGCTTAAACTTTCCATCGATACGTTGTCCCAAGACGGATCCTACGGCAAAATCACTGGCGTCGCACATTAGTTCGAAAGGTATGTTCCAGTCAGGGGATATTATGATGGGTGCAGTGGTGAGTTTTTTCTTTAAGGTGTTGAAAGCATTTTTACATTCCTCAGAAAAATCAAACTTTGCATCTTTTAGTAGGAGTTGTGTCATAGGTTTAGATATCATAGAGAAGTCTTTAATGAACCTACGGTAGAAACCTGCGTGCCCTAGAAAACTTCTAACTCCTTTTACATTTGTTGGGTAAGGGAGTTTAGCGATTACATCTATTTTTGCCTTATCTACTTCAATTCCTGATCCAAAGATCTTATGCCCCAATACGATACCTTCTTTGACCATAAAGTGATACTTTTCCCAATTAAGGACAAGGTTAGTTTCCTCACATCTAGCAAGCATTTTATCTAAATTAGCTAAACAAGTATCAAAAGAGTTATCGAACTCCAAGAAGTCATCCATGAATACCTCCATAAAGTCCTCTACCATGTCATGGAAAACCGCCGTCATACATCGTTGAAAAGTCGCAGGTGCGTTACATAACCCAAATAGCATCCTTTTGTAGACGAAAGTTTCGTAGAGATAGGTAAAGGTCGTCTTCTCTTGATCTTCCGGTGCAATGAGAATTTGAAAGAAACCTAAAAAACCATCAAGAAAACAGTAATATTCGTTCCCAGATAGACGTTCCAACATTTGATCAATAAAAGGAAGAGGGAAGTGATCCTTTCGAGTGGTGTCATTAAGTTTACGGTAGTCAATTCACACTCGCCATCTGGTTACTTTTCGTGAAGTAATAAGCTCGTGGTCTTCATTTAACACAACCGTCATCCCTCCCTTCTTAGGAATAACATGAATAGGGCTCACCTAGGGGCTATCCGAGACAGGGTAAATTAATCCTGAGTCAAGCAACTTAACAATCTCGCTTTTCACCACATCTTGGACTTTAGGGATCAAACGCATTTGGGGTTAGATGACAGGTTTAAAATCATCCTCCATTAGAATTTTGTGGGTGCAGAACGACGGGCTTATCCTTTTTATGTCTGACATTTTCCAAGCTATCGCTCCCTTATGTTTATCCAGTGCCAGAGGAGACACTCCTTTTCCTTGCTTGATAATTCAGAGGAGAGAATTATGGGAAAAGATTCATTACCATGCAAATAGGCGTACTCAAGGTGGGATGGTAAGTCTTTCAGCTCTGGTTTCTTTTCATCAATTTCGTTTGTGCTGGTCGAACAAAGATCCCCGTCCATGATAATCCTTATCTGATCGGTCTTCTGCTCGACTGAGTACGCCGTATCCTTATAGTCGATACGCCGTATCATATCTTTTTCAGAAGAATGGTTGTCGAAATTTCCATGTTCAGAGTTTTCTGGATCGATCTGGTTGGTAGTCCCTCCTAGATCCTTAGATGAGTCAGACTGGTTGTCTTCTAATATCACATGAGATTTTTCAACAATCGTCACATCTGGCTCGTCAATCCCGTAGCACTCGTCATCCTCTGATAGGGGTTTTTTCATTGATTGGTCCATATCAAAAATTACCTCTTCATCCCCAATGCTTAGTGTTATTTTTTGTTGAATACGTCAATCATGGCTCGAGCGATGGCTATGAAGGGTCTTCCTAAAATTATCTAGATTCTAGAGTTTTCTGGCATATCTAGAATAACGAAATCTATTGGTAGGACAAATTTGTCTACCTTAATAAGCACATTTTCAACTATCCCTCTAGGGTATTGGATCTATCTGTCTGCTAATTCTAAGCTTATCCTAGTGGGTTTCGGTTCTCCCGATCCCAGTTTCTCATACATGGTGTACGAAATCAAGCTTATGCTAGCTCTTAGATCTGTTAAGGCATTGTTAATATGTAAGTTGCTTACCTGGGAGGGAATCGTGAAGCTTCTTGGGTCTTTCTCTTTAAATGGTAGTCTGTTGATCAAGAGCATTGAGTATCTTTCATTTATTGTTATGGTTCAAGCTTCCTCAAGTCTTGATTTATTGGTTAACAATCCCTTAAGATATTTAGCATATTTGGGCATTTGTACCAAAGCCTCAGTAAATGGTATGTTTATGTGGAGCTGCCTCAGGTTTTCTAAGAATTTTTGTTGTTGCGCTTCTTTCTTCTCTTTCTCAACCGGTTGGGGAAAGGTATCCTGGGTGGGCGTGGGTTGATATGCGGTTCAAGAGTTTGTGTCGAGGGATCCGGACCTTCTTTCTCTTGTTCAGCTTCTTGAGGCTTGTTCTGTTTGATGTTTCGAGATCCTAAAGGTTCGTTTTTGTTGAGATTGGTTTCATTGGTTTCTTTATTATCAACGACTTGGAAAGTGGCTTTCCCCCCTCTCGTGGTTACTTCCATTAGGTCATGTTTCGGGAAGAAAACGTTACTCATAACCTTTGACAATTCGTGTACTCTGATTCTCAATTCAGTTAGTAGCTTGTTTTGTTCCTTCAGCAAGAGCTCATTGGATGTTCATAATTCTTTTATGAACGTTTCCATTTCTTCGTGTTCTTTCTTTCCTTCTTCGATGAACTTACCCAATATATCTTCCTTGGTAAGCTTTCTCTTTGGGTAATAGTATTGGGTGGGTAGGAACCTAGATATGATTCCCGAAACAAAAGACATGATTCAAAGTATAACTATTCTACAATACTATGCGTAAAATTAAATTTAGTTTTTCCCTCCAGACAATCGATACGCCATATCCTGGTAAGAATACGCTGTATTGATCGTTCAAAGGAATACGTCATATTGTTTGTTAAAAGTATTTATCCACCGTATTCAATCTGATGAATACGCC
>BQNB010042220.1:0-46261 GCA_026074375.1 Tanacetum coccineum | reverse complement strand
CATTCTAAGCTTAATACGAATTCTGAACTTCCATGTGTTAAGTGTAATGGTTGCATGCTTTTTGATAATCATGATTTGTGTATTCTTGAATTTATCAATGATGTGAATGCTCGTAATAAATCTAAATCTGTTAAGAAAAGTTCAAAGAGAAAAGTTTGGATACCAACAGGAAAAGTGTTCACAAATATTAGATACACTTGGAGACCTACTGGTCGGACCTTCACTATAGTATGAAATGAGTGCCATTTAACTAGGATTACTACAACTGCTTAAGTGCCTCTTAGGAAACCAACTGCTCTAGAAAGTGATATACATAAGCCTGTGGTAACATTGGTTTACTCAAGGAAACCTAAGAAATTTAAAACAAATGTTCCTGCTAGCAAACCTAAGAATATTAAATCTTTATCTCCTAACAAAAAGGAACCCAGTAACTCTTGGGGATCCATAGTTTTCGATATCCCATCTTCCTCTCTTGATGAATGCAGGTCGTCCAAATTATTCTCTGGTATTTGGACTCCGGCTGCTCCAAGCATATGACCGGAGATCGCTCTCAGCTCACTAATTTCGTTAATAAATTTTTAGGTACTGTAAAATTCGGAAATGATCACATGGCAAAGATATTGGGATATAGTGATTATCAGATTGGGAATATGACGATCTCAAGGGTTTACTACGTGGAAGGACTTAGACATAACTTATTCTCCGTTGGGCAATTCTATGATTTGAACCTTGAAGTTGCTTTTTGTTAACACACCTGCTTCATTTGTAATCTAGAAGGTGTTGATTTACTGACTGGATAGAAGGTTGTTGATCGATTGAATGGTTCTCGGAGGGCAATAATCAGTATAACTCTGTCTCTTAGAGATATGATGGCGGTCCTCTCCTATATGTCTCTTGTCTATCGGCTCTAATACTAAGTCATGGCTATATGGCACGAGTTTGTCTCATCTGATCTTTGGTGTAATCATAACATTTAGCTAGACACGGTTCTTGTTTGAGGTTCTCCCTACAGCTAAATTTTTAAATCGAACACTTCTGTGTTCTATGTTGTGAAAATGGGCTAAAGCAAGAAGAAACCCACACAAACCTAAACTTGAAGACTCTCCAACCAAGAATAAACTCTATCTTTTGCACATGGATCGTTGTTGTGGACCAATGAGTGTCGCATGTGTTAATGGAAAGAAGTTCTCCTGGTTCAGTTGTCGATGATTACTCTCGATTTACATGCGTAAAATGCTTAAGGTCAAAAGATGAAGCTTCAAATTTCATAATCAAGTTTCTTCAAGATGGATTCCAAGTGCGGATTTAAAGTACCTGCCGACGAATTCAGGACAGATAATGGAACTAATTAGTTAATCAAACTTTACATGATTTACTATGAGAAGGTTGTAGGCTTATCTCATGACTACTATCCTGTTGTCTCGCTTCACAGCAAAATGGTGTCGTTGAAAGACGTAATCCGTACGCTAATTAAGCTGCCCGCTCCATTGTTAAATTTATGCGAAAACGCTCGTTGATATTATGGGAGAATCGTTGATACTGCATGTTACAACTAAAAATAGTTCCTTCATACGTCTTCATCACGGCAAAACACCCATATCGAGCTTTTTACATGAAAAACTTCCCGACTTATTGTTTTTCCATCTATTTGGTGCACTCTGCTATCCGACAAATGATAGTGAAAACTTAGGTAAGTTACAACTGAAAGCTAATATTGGTATTTTCTTGAGCCTTATGCACCTACAAAGAAAGCATTGTGAATGGTACATTCCGACGTAGCACAGTACGATAACATTGAGACAATTCATGTAGATTTTGTTTGAGATGACAGCAATGGCTTTTGAAACATCGCAGTGTAGGACCCGTAACTTCATGATAATGAATCTGCATAATCAGTTTACGGACTCATGCTCAAACCCTCCGCCTTCAACATCGTTTATGTATCCCAAATATCTATAACAGATCGTTAGATTTATTTTGTTTCAACCACTGTTTGATGAATTACTCAACCCTCCATCATGTGTTGATCGCCCAGCCCCTGAAGTCATTGCTCCAATTGCTGAAGTAGTTGCTCTGAATCCGCTGCATCAACCGGGTTTCACACTCCTTCATAACAATGGACCATCTTTGTTCTGCTTGTGCTATGGGCAAAAGCAAAAAAGAAACCCCACAAACCTAAATCTAAAGACACCAACCAAGAAAAACTATATCTTTTGCATATGGATCTTTGTGGTCCAATGCGCGTCGTAAGTGTTAATGGAAAGAAGTAAATCCTCATCATTGTCAATGATTACTCTTAATTTACATAGGTAAAGTGCTTAAAGTTAAAAGATGAAGCTCCAGATTTCATAATCAAGTTTCTCAAGATGATCCAAGTGTGGCTTAAAGTACTTGTCCGATGAATCAGAACAGATAATGGAACTGAATTTGTTAATCAAACTTTACATGAATACTATGAGAAGGTTGGCATCTCTCATGAAACATCTGTTACTCGCTCTCCATGGCAAAATGGTGTCGTTGAAAGATGTAATTGTACGCTAATTGAAGCTGCCCGCACAATCTTGATTTACGCAAAAGCTCCATTATTCTTATGGGCAGAAGCAGTTGCTACCGCATGTTACACCTAAAATCATTCCATCATAAGTCTTCGTCACGGTAAAACACCATATGAGCTTTTACATGACAAAATTCCCGACTTATCATTTTTCCATGTATTTGGTGCACTCTGCTATCCGACAAATGATAGTGAGAACTTGGATAAGTTACAACCAAAAGCTTATATTGGTATTTTCATTGGCTATGCACCCACAAAGAAAGCATTTCGAATTTACAACCGACATACCAGACGAATCATTGAAACAATTCATGTAGATTTTTATGAGCTGACAGCTATGGCTTCTAAACATAACAGTTCAGGACCCGCACTTCATGAAATGACTCCTGCAACAATTAGTTCAGGACTCGTGCCAAACCCTCCTCCTTTAACACCGTTTGTACCACCTTCAAGAACTGATTGGGATATTTTGTTTCAACCACTATTTGATGAATTACTCAACCCTCTATCAAGTGTTGATCGCCCAGCCCCTGAAGTCATTGCTCTAATTGATAAAGCAGTAGCTCCAGAACCCATTACATTAACCGGATCACCTTCCTCAACAACTGGTGACCAAGATGCACCATCACCTAGTAACTCACAAACAACACCCGAAACTCAATCTCCTGTCATTCCTAACGATGTTGAAGAAGACAATCATGACTTAGATGTTGCACACATGAATAATGATCCGTTCTTTGCTATTCTAATTCCAGAAAATGTTTCTGAATCATCTTCTTCTTTGGATGTTATTCCTATTATTGTGCACACTGCTGCTCCTAACTCAGAACACGTTACCAAATAAACCAAGGATCATCCTTTAGACAACATCATCGATGAACTCGAAAGACCTGTTTCCACAAGACTCCAACTCTATGAACAAGTCTTATTTTGTTACTATGATGCCTTTCTCACGTCAGTTAAACCAAAGAACAATAAAGACGCATTAACTCAAGCATGTTGGATTGAAGCAATGTAAGAGGAGCTTAATGAATTTGAACGTCTTGAAGTTTGAGAACTCGTTCCTCGTCTTGATAAAGTGATGGTCATTACTTTAAAATGGATTTACAAGGTGAAACTTGATGAATTATCAGGTATTCTGAAAAAAAGGCTCGATTGGTTGCTCGTGGTTACCGTCATTAAGAAGGAATTAATTTTGAGGAATCCTTTGCTCCAGTGGCTAGACTTGATGCTATTCGAATATTCCTCGCATTTGCTGCTCACATGAATATGATCGTCTACCAAATGGATGTAAAGACGGCATTCTTAAACGGCAATCTGCGCGAAGAAGTTTATGTTAGCCAACCAGACGGGTTTGTGGATAAAGACAATCCGAATCATGTGTACAAGCTTAAGAAGGCTCTCTATGGGTTGAAACAAGCTCCTCGCGCGTGGTACGATCTATTGTCGAAGTTTCTACTCTCTCAGGAATTCTCTAAAGGAACCATAGATCCTACATTGTTCATCAGAAGACAAGACAAAGATATTCTCCTGGTACAAATCTATGTTGATGATATAATTTTTGCGTCTACTACACCTGAACTATGTGACCAATTTTCTAAAATAATGTGTTCAAAGTTTAAGATGTCGATGATGGGCAAAATATCATTTTTTTAGGACTACAAATTTCACAAAGTCCTAGAGGCATCTTTATAAATCAGTCTAAATATGCTCTAGAATCTTTAAAAAATATGGTATGGAATCTAGTGACCCCGTGGATACTCCCATGGTAAAGAAATCTAAACTGGATGTAGATACACAAGGGAAAGCTGTTGATCTTACACACTATCGTAGAATGATTGGCACCCTTATGTATCTCACAACCAGTAGACCAGACCTTACATTTGTTGTATGCATGTGTGCCCGGTATCAGGCAAAGCCTACCGAAAAGCACTTACATGTTGTAAAAAGAATCTTTAAATACCTAAGAGGAACTGTAAATAGGGGAATCTGGTATCCAAAGGATTCGTCTATTGCTCTAACAGCTTATGCAGACGCTGATCATGCGGGTTGCCAAGATACTAGACGAAGTACATTTAGATGTATGCAATTATTGGGAGACAGACTTATTAGCTGGTCATCAAAAAGGCAGAAAAGCGTTGCAATATCCAGTACGGAAGCTAAATATATTGCCTTGTCAGGTTGTTGTGCTCAAGTCCTTTAGATGAGATCACAGCTTACCGACTATGGCCTTGGATTCAATAAAATTCCAATGTACTATGATAACAAAAGCTTTATAGCCTTATGCAGCAACAATGTTCAACATTCTCGATCAAAACATATTGACATCAAATTCCACTTCATAAAAGAGCAAGTTAAGAACGGGTTAGTAGAGCTTTACTTTGTTAATACGGAGTATCAGCTAGCGGACATATTCACTAAAGCTCTTGGCAAAGAAAGAATTGAATTTCTTATCAACAAGATGGGAATGCGAAGATTTATGCCAGAGACTCTGAAAAAATTAAAAAATGAGAAAAATATAAAAAGAGGTAATTATGGCATGTATTTTGAAAATCGATAACATTTACGGTCTTAGAAATGTCATTTAATAATGATATGAGGCTGTAAATGAAGTTCGAGCAGAAGTTCAAATATTTTCAAAACATGCCAAATGGCTTGCTATTATTTCAGATAGCAACCCGATCATCATCTTAAAGGCAAGTATTTCAAAAAGAAAACTTGACCTCATAATGGGAATTTATTCTCAGGCATGGTCTACTTTATGATCATGCAAAGGCTTGAGTTTACTTTGCAACACAACTCGTGCTTCCTATATTCCATGAGTGTACGTGTCAGTGCGCTTATGTGTTAAAATAAGAGAAATCTTATTTTATGGTGTTCGATTTTCAAAAATAAACATTAAGTCATCAAAAAATGCTTTTCAAAGATATTCGACTTCTCAAACAATGACTACAGCTCTTTAAATAGAAAACAGGTCATTGTTTGAGGGGAGAAAATGTCAAATATCTTCTTCAGAAAGTCATTTGATAAAAGGAATAAAGGTTTTAAAACAATAATGAAATATCATCTTTTAAGGAAAGTTAATTAAGTTTAGCTTATGTGTGCCCGAAATATTATTTGTTTATGCCTTTAGAGAGAATATGTGCAAATTTAAGTTGTTAGGTATGCTAGTTAAAAATACAAGGACTATTTGTGCCAACTTGTTAACTTAAAATGCCTAAAATAACTTATAAATGAAAAGTGCTAAAGATCTTAAACTTTAGGGGACAGAAGTGTCAAAAACCTAAAAAGTCTTATAACACCTCCACGCCTCCCCGTTTTTCACTCACACACACCACACTTATACTTTTTCTCTCTCAAAACCCTCACTCGATCATCATCTTCTCCAACACCATTTTCATTCAATTTCGTGCTTAAGATATAACTAAAACGTTGATCCTTACACCTTAATGATCCTACATCTCGAACGAATTTTGTTTTTACAAGGTTTTAAGATCGAAAACCCTAAAAATCAAATTAGGGTTCTTCAAAATTGAAACTGAGTGAAAACGCAAATTGATTGAGAGGTTTTGTTCACATTAGGGTGTTAATGATTCATGTATAACAGTTTTAATAAAGATATCATATGCGTTAGATTTGTTTGATTTTGTGTGTCGAATATGAGTGTTTTTGAGTTTTTGTAGGAAAAGTTTGTGGGTTTTGTGTTAGATAATCTTCACATTTTTATGTTGGTTGAAAGGAGATACCCCCTCACACCAATTACCATCACCAATATGCTCAACAAGAAACTTCAAACTGATCATCAAAATGAGATGTGTTATCAACTGCTGAAGCTTATGGTAAAGCAGCGAAAAGGAAAATGAAAGGTTTGAATGCATCTTCCTGAAGTGTGATGAAGACTTTTAAAGAAGAAACTTGAAGATTCAGAAGATGAACATCAAGTTTAGGGGAGGATTGTTGGGTCTTAAAAGACTTCATGGATTCTTAGAAGTTACTGCTGCTCAGGTACATAATGGAAATTATGCTAAGTGGTTAGTACTGGTAGTATAATGTTACCACTGCTAGTTACTACTGTTAGTATAATTTAGTACTGATAGCATAAAGTTACTGCTGTTAGTTGAAGTTAAGACTGCTCAGTGTTGAAGACTAAAATATAAGCTAAGTAGTTAGTGCTGTTAGTAGTAAAAGTTAAGACTGCTAGTACAGGTTACTACTGTTAGTGTATATTAGTACTGCTAGTACTAATATTACTACTGCTTATGTTTATTAGTGCTGCTGGTGGAAAGATTACGACTGTTTGAAGACTTTCTACTGTCAAGAGGATAAAGACGAGTTAAAGAGATAAAGATTGTTTGGAGAACAAGAATACGTGTGAAGATAAGTGTTGAGATATTTATGTACAAGATATACATGTATTTATTTAGAAGATTACGTTTATGTTTAGAAAAGATTGAGATATCTTAGGAATGTATTGTAAGCCGACTAGGACTCCTTAGTCTATAAAAGGAGGCTCTAGGGCATTAGTTGTAGATCTCAATAACACATCTATCACATCTATCTTCACAAACACACATACACAGATCCAGAGATTAAGAGTCTTGTAAGCTTCAAGGTTGTAACCCTAGTACTAAGATAGAGTACTCGTATTATTATCATTAATAATATTGAAGCGTTTTGTTACATCTTGTGTTCATTCATTCATATTCACTGATTCCATTGATTTTACTTCTAGATATTAAAGAGTAGATTCCGCATACTCTTTGATATACACACAAAGTTTCTACTATTGTTATTTTGGATTTATCCAAGGTAACATACTCTTTACAAGGTAAAGAATCGATCTAGGATTGGGATCAACAAGTGGTATCAGAGCTTTGCTTTGAGAAACTTTAATCTAGAAGACATGGAGCTTGAATCTACAAATAGTGGTCCTACTGCAAATCTTTCCATACTCAAATTGGGATTAACAAGAAGATACTCAAATCGATCTAGGATTGGGATCAACAAGTGGTATCAAAGTTTTTACCTTCAACAAAGCTACTTTTTACCTGTGATTCGTGTTCTTTTACCAAAGACTTATCAGAATTCTCCTAAGAATTATCTGATTCCTTTTCATAACCAACATTAGACTCTTTCTTACTATTCTCAGGACCATAGCCTTTGAATTCAGGCTCTTTGAATTCATCAAGACCAGAATAAGACAGATCTAATTTGTTAGATCAATTATAGATTAAAGGATGAGGTGGAGTAACTGCACTATATCCCAAACCCTTTTTACTTTTGTCAGTTATCTGACTTTCTAACAACTGATCTAAGTCTTTTGAGGCCTTATCAAATTTCTCAATTTTAAAATCAAAGGCATCATTTTCTTGCTTAAGTTTTTCAAACTCTGTTTTAAGCATATTAATTTCATATTGTTTGATTCCTACTTCTTTTTTAAGGACATCAACTTCTTAACTAAAAAGAACCTCATTCTTCCTATATGTGATAAGTTGTGCTTCTACAGTATCTAGTCCTCTTTTATAAGTAGCTGCCTCAAATTTAGTTTGATGTTGTTTAGCAAGCAGATCATCATACTGTTTCTTAAGAGTTTCATAGTTAATAAATTGCTCTACTGTTTCATTAATTTTATTTCTTTCTAGGCTCTTGTTTTAGAGCAAGTTTTATCAATGTATACTCTGAGTCTGAAAATGCTGAGGATTGGGTGTCAGATGATGAGGAACAAGATGAGTCTAAGACTAAGCCTGAAAAGAAAACTGTTATTCCTGCTGCTGCTAAAATAGAAAAACCAGTTAAGAAGTCAGTTAGGTATGCAGAAATGTATAGATCACAAAAGTCCTAAGAATCAGAGAAATAAATGGTCAAAGTCCAATCAACCTAGTAAGTGAATTTGTGATGTATAACAGCTTGTTTTAAGTTGTGGGTGTGTTTAATCATGTGCAGAAAAATTGTACTTAACCATTCAGAGAAGAAAAAGGGGTAAGTGGACATTTACAATAAGGTGATAAATACTATATGCTCAAACCTCACACTATAGAACCTACAAAAATATGACTCCAAGAGGAGTTTTACTGCGAACAGGCCTAAAACCTATTAGTACTACTAAGTCAGTTTATACTTCTCACCCAAAACCAACAGTGCATTGTGCTAGACCAAAGACTCATTTTTACAAATTAGCACAATCTATTGTCCAAAGGCCCTTTTATAAGAAACCAGCATTAACTAACAGACATTTTAATCATAAGGTTAGTCTGTGGAGGCTAAATAGTTAATACCGACTAGGGTTCATACCAAAACACTGTTAATACGTTAGGCCAGAAGTAATTAATACTGCTAGGGAAAATAAACAACATTAATGCTGGCAGGGCAAATGGGTTCAATGCTGGTTAAGCCCTCATCATGTTGGGTTTGGAGAACCTATCAAACCCAATAGTTTTGGGGGGGCATCAACCAATTTGAACAATATACTACATTGTTGCACTGGCAGATCCAAGTCAGTAATGCTTGGGTCCTAAAAGGAATCTAATTTCCTTATTCTTTTGTGCAGGGCAAGCCACAACATGATGATAAAGGATTTGTTAACAGTGGATGCTCAAGGCACATGACTGGTAACATAGCTTATCTCTCTGATTTCAAGTAGTTTGATGAAGGTTATGTTGCATTTGGAGGAGGTGCATATGGTGTAAAATTTCTAGAAAAGTACTGTTAAGACTGCTATCATGATTTAAAGAGTATACTTTGTCAATGAGTTAAAATTCAATCTTTTTAGTGTCTTACAGATGTATGACAAAAAGAACTATGTCCTTTTTACAGATACTGAATGTCTTGTATTGTCTCTAAATTTTAAGTTGCCTGATGAAAATCAGATACTTCTTTAAGTTCTTAGAAAAGACAATATGTACAGTTTTGATATGAAGAACATTGTTCCTAAAGAATGGGAGTTTGACATCTTGTGCGAAAGGCTACATTAGATGAATCAGTGCTTTGGCACAGAAGACTTGGTCATATTAATTTTAAAAACATAAATAAGCTAGTCAAGGATAATCTAGTTAGAGAACTGCCTACAAAACATTTTGAAAATGACTAAACCTGTGTTGCTTGTCTTAAAGGGAAGCAACACAAAGCTTCTTGTAAGTCCAAAAGTATCAGAATCCTATTACTAAGCCTTGTTTATGCTTACATAGATTGTTTGGGTCCAACCTTTGTGCGTGAGCTAATGCATAGGGAAGTATTACTTAAGTCACTAATGATTCTAGTAATTTGTACAATGGGTTTTTCTTTATAACAACTAAGATGAAACTCATAAGGATCCTTAACTCTTTATCAAGAGAAATAGAAAACCTTAGTGGATAAAAAGTGAAAATAATCAGAAGTGATTATTGAACAGAGTTAAGAACATAGTTTTGATGATTTTTAAGAGAGAAGGTATTAAGAGAAATATAGTGTACTAAAGACTCTTAGCAAAATGGTGTTGCTGAGAGGAGGAATAGGACACTCATTGAGGCTGCTAGAACAATGTTAGCTGACTCTAAGTTACCTACCACATTTTGGGCAGAAGCAGTTTCTACTACTTGTTATGTACAAAATAGGGTTTTAGTAGTTAAGCCTCATAACAAGACACCTTATGAACTTTTTAGAGGTTTTAAACCAGCTCTAAGTTTTATGAGACCATTTGGTTGTCATGTTACTATTCTTAATACTTTGGATACTTAGGCAAGTTTGATGGCAAAAGTGATGAAGGTTTCTTTGTTGGATACTCTTTAGTAGTAAAGCTTTTAGGGTATACAATACTAGAACCAAAAGGGTAGAAGAAAACTTGCATATTGGGTTTTTAGAGAATAAGCCTAAGGATAGAAAGGACTGTCCAAAAATGGCTGTTGATATGAATCTCTAACCCAATCTATGAACTCTTACCAGTTAGTGCAGGTATATCTCGAATGTCTCTGCAGGTACATCAAAGAAAAACATCAAGATTGCAGTGTGTTCTAATTTGGAAAGAATCTCATCTTGATTCACCACAAAGAATGTGATAATGGAGAACCAAAACTGCTGGATATGCTCAAAGCAAGGTTAAAATGCTTAAATAATGAGAATGCTGAACAAGAAAGGTTTTCAGATGATAGCAGTTCTAAAGATGTTAATGTTGTTGGGCAACAAGTTAATACTGCCAGTCTTGATCTTAATACTGGTAGTCTTGAACTTAATGTTGTTGGTCCATCAGTTAGTACTGCTAGTCCAAATGAAGAAGACAACACTGAAGAAGAACCAGAAGTTGATTTGGGGAACATTACAAATTCCTATATTGTTCCAACCACTCCCAATACAAGAATTCATAAAGATCATCCAATTAACAATGTGATTGGTAAAGTGCAGTCAACTGTTCAGACAAGAAGAATGTTAAAACCTACTTCTGAACAAGGGTTTCTTAGTGATGTGTATGAGCAGAAAACACATGATACCCTAAATACTTGTTTATATGCTTGTTTCCTATCATAGATTAAACCAACAAGCATTGCTAAAGCTCTATTTGATTCATCCTGGGTGGAAGCAATGCAGGAAGAAATTCTACAATTTAAACTTCAACAAGTTTGGATACTAGTGGATCTCCCTAATGAAAAGAAGGCCATTGGAACAAAATGGGTCTTCAAAAACAAGAAAGATGAAAGGGGAATTGTGATTAGGAATAAAGCAAGGTTAGTTGCTCAGGGTTATAGACAAGAAGAATGTATTGATTATGAAGAAGAGTTGCACCTGTGGCAAAATATGAGCAATAAGATTGTTTTTGGCCCTATGCTTCTTTTTTATGGTTTTCTGGTATATCAAATGGATGTAAAGAGTGCTTTCTTGTATGGAACCATTGAGGAAGAAGTCTATGTTACTCAACCACCAGGATTTAAAGATCCTGACCATCCAGACAAAGTTTACAAGGTGGTCAAAGCACTTTATGGGTTGCATCAAGCACCAAGAGCATGGTATGAAACTTTGGCTAACTATTTGTTGAGCAGGTTAAAAAGGGCAAAGAAAGATCAACAGTAATTTATCAAGAAGCAAAAAGGAGATATTTTGCTTGTACAGGTCTATGTAGATGATATTATCTTTGGCTCAACAAACAAGGAGTTATGTACTGGTTTTGAGAAGCTAATGAAAGATAAGTTTCAGATGAGTTCTATGGGAGAACTAACTTTCTTTCTAGGATTACAAGTACAACAGAAGGAAGATGGAATATTCATAAGTCAGGACAAATATGTAGCTAAAATTTTGAAGAAATTCAACTACTCTGATGTGAAGTCTGCTTCAACTCCTGTTGATTTGGAAAAACCTTTGGTCAAGGATGGAGATGCTGATGATATTGATGTACATCTCTATAGATCTATGATTGGATCTTTGATGTATCTCACTGCATCTAGACCAGATATCATGTTTGTAGTATGTGCATGTGCTAGATTTCAAGTTACTCCTAAGACATCACATCTCTTAGCAGTCAAGAGGATTTTTAGATATTTGAAAGGCAAACCAACTTTAGGCCTTTGGTATTCTAGGGATTCTCCATTTGAACTGGTTGCTTATACTGATAGTGACTATGCTGGAGCAACTCTTGATAGGAAGTCTACAACTGGAGGTTGTCAGTTTTTGGGAAACAGGTTGATATCTTGGCAGTGTTATTTTTTCTTTTTTTGATTTTTTTTGTTTTTTTTGTTTGTTTTTTTGGTTGTTTTTGTTTTTTTTTTGTGGTTTTGGGTTTTTTTGGTTTTTTTTTCTTTTTTTTTTTTTTTGGTTTTTTTTTGTTTTTGTTGGGTAAAAGCAAACTGTGGTTGCAACTTCTACAACTGAAGCTGAATATGTGGCAGCTGCAAGTTGCTGTGGACAAGTACTCTGGATTCAAAACCAATTGTTGGATTATGGGTACAATTTCATGAACACTGTCTTTAATATTGACAATAACAGACTTTATGCCCAATTTATTGAAAACCTGTTCACATTCTAAAACAAAACAGATAGAGATTAGCATCATTTATTAAGAGATCGCAATACTTAAGTAATACAAATTGTTGAAAATTCATACTGATTTAAATGTTGCAAATCTTACTTACAAAAGGTTTTATGCAGGCAAATTCAATACTTGGTCTCAAGTATGATGCTAATCCTTATCCTGTCATAGCTCTTATTTTTTGTAAAAGATTAATAATGTTAGTTTTCTCAATTAATACTGCTAAGTATAATTAAAACTGTTAGTTATACTTAAGACTGTTTGTTAAATCAGTTAGTTATAGTTAATGCCGCTAAGAAGAAACTATTTTGGAGTTTGTATATTTGGCTGTGAACTAACATTTGCAGGTAAAGCATGTTGAATACAAGATGTTGAATGCTTAACCTTTTTGAAGAAAGATAATGGTCTTGGTTCACAGAGTTTAACTTTTATTCATAGGTTATGCATAAATATAGATCCTCATGAATTCCCACATGCTATCTAGTCTTTTCTAGTGTGCTTATGATGAATAGAGGCATGTTTGTTGCATAATTATTAAAAAAAGATTCGTAAATGCTATTTGACTTCAGTAATACTGCTGTAAGGCCTAGAAAATTACTACTGCCATGCAAATGTTAAGGCTGTTAAGAGGACATGGCACCAAAGAATGCACTGTTTTCCTTCCTTATCACTTAGGCATTGTTTTGAGGGGAGGTCCTTATTCTATAACCAAAAAGCATGGAGAACAGGATTGTGGTTTATCATAAGTATGTTCTAAAGGGATCAAAACACATCTAGGCATATCAAAAAAGGTCTGGACACCAAGATACCTCAGTCTAGTGGTCCCCCTGACAAAGTTGGTGATGAGGCTATCCATAAGGAGTTGGGTGACAGAATAGAAAGGGTTGCCACTACTACTTCTAGCTTAGAAGCAGAGCAGGACAGTGGTAACATCAAATAAGACCCAATCCATGGCAACACTTAATGAATCAACTCCTTAGGGAATTGATTCAGGTAGTGGTCCTAGGTGCCAAGATACCATAGTGTGGGAGTGAATGCTCAAACTAGGTTTAGATACCATCTAAACAGTCTAGTGAACCACCTTTCTCAGAGGTTACATACTTGGAAGTGGGAGGTACCGTATAAACTTATTGAATTGATGAAATTTTGTCACAACTGTCATATAAAAATAGACAGATGTCTTGGTATGCCCAAAGAAATAAGAGAATTTGTGAGCTTAAAACAGAAAAGAGAGATTGTGCATAAAAATATAATGGTTGATTATGTGAGCAAAAAGAATTGAGAGATGTTGTAAGCATAAAAACAGAAAGAGAGTGTGTGTGAATCAAATTTGATGGTGAAAGTTGCTTATTGGAATGAAAATTAGATGATTACTGGTGTATTCTTTTTAATGCTGCTCAGTTTCTACTTAATGCTGCTAAGCTTAAGTTAATGCTGTTAGGCTTAAATTAGTACTGTCCGTATTGGTTTCTGCTATTAAGCGTATGTTAATGCTGCCAGTTCAAGTTTCTGCTATTGAGGGTGATTCTATAAATACTTTGATTAAGGGTTTCATTTACTTCTTTATTCGATTTCACTTATTCAAATACTCTCCAACCATAAACCCTAATTCAATTTTCATCTTTGATCATCAAATACATCATTATGTCAAGCCTTAAGTTTGCTGAAACACACAATGTGGTCGCGTTCTTAGAAAAACCCGAAGAAAGTGATGGATTTGTAGAGAAAAGGAAGGGAAGAAGGGAAGGGAAAAGGGAAAAAAAAAAAATAAAAGGAAAAAAGAAAATAAGAAAAAAAAAAGGAAAAAAAAAAAAGAGATAATTGATTTCCTGAAAGAAACTTCTGTTTCATATGCTTTAACAGTCAATCTTGTAATCTACACATCTTGCATTGAACAATTTTGGGCAACTACCAAGGTATAGACAGTTAATGGAGTGCGACAGTTACAAGCCCTAGTTGATAAGAAGAGGGTTATTGTTACGGAGTCAAGCATAAGGAGAGATCTTCACTTAAATGATGCAGAAGGTACTGATTGTCTTCCAACTGCTACTATCTTTGAAGAATTGGCGCGTATGAGGTATGAAAAGCCTTCTCAAAATTTTACTTGTTATAAAGCCTTTTTCTCTCCACAGTGGAAGCATTACATTCATACTATTACTCAATGCTTAAGTGCTAAATCCACTGCATGGAATGAGTTCAGCAGTTCTATGGCTTCTTTGATCATATGCTTGGCAACTAATCAGAAGTTCAATCTGTCTAAGTATATCTTTGATGCAATGGTGAAACACTTGGATGGAGGAGTCAAATTCTTGCTGTATCCATGTTTCTCTAAGTTTTCATTAATCAACAATTGGGTAATATGTCAACTCACAAGAAATTTTTTGTTAATCCTTTCACACAACGAAAGTGTTTTGCACAATATGAAGAAGCTGACAGGATTTCTCTGGGAGAATAACACCTTTATTTGATACCATGATGGTTCAACCTGTTGAAGAAATGGGTGAGGATTCAGATCATCTAACTGATTCCACTCTAATACCCATTATTGATCAACCATCTTCATCTTCCCAACCCAAGAAGGATAAACCATCTAAGAAGGCTCAGAGACTAGGTGAAAAGCCCGTTCCTCAAATAGCAGAGCATGAGGAGAGTGTCCAACACCTTCCAATGATCCACAACCTAGTGGTGAGGATAGCATGCAACTAACTGATTTGATGGTTTTATGTACCAAATTACGAACACAGGTTCTTGATTTACAAAAAGCAAATGATGCTCAAGCTAAGGAGATTGATGCTTTGAAGAAGAGGATCCAGAGGTTAGAAAGAAGGAAAATGTCAAGACCTACAAGTTTGAAAAGACTCAGGAAAGTTGGTATGTCTCAGAGAGTTGTGTCATCTGAAGACCATGAGAGTTTGGGTGTTCATGAAGATGCATCCAAACAGGGGAGGAGTATTGAAGATATTGATGCTGATGTTGATGTTTCTTTGGTTGATGAAACTCAAGAAAGACAAAATGATGACTTAATGTTTGATTCTGGAGTTTTGGAGGATGATGTGATGCATGTGGAAGCTAAAGTTGATGGAAAAGATGACCAGAGTAAGAAGCTTGATGATAGTACTGCTAGTATTGATGATAGTACTGCTGGTGAAGCAGTTACTACTGCTGGTATTGGTGATAGTGTTGTTCCTACAACTAATGAGGAAATCACTTTGGCTCAGACACTTATGCAGATAAAAGCAGCTAAGCCTAAAGTTGTTACTACTGCTGCTACAACAGCAACAACTACAAGACCCAAGGATAAAGGGGTGGTTGTTCAGGAGCCAAGTGAGTTCAGAGTTCCACAAGAGATAAAACCTTCAAGTTCTAAAGATAAAGGAAAAGGTATTATGATTGAGCCTGAAGTTCCTTTGAAGAGAAAAGATCAAACTGCTCTTGATGAACAAATTGCAAGGGATATTCAAGCTAAGTTGGATGCTGAATTATTAGAAGAGCAAAAGCTGGCAAGGAAACAAGAAGAAGAAACCAACATAGCATTAATTAAGTCATGGGAAAATACACAAGCTATGATGGAGGCTGATAGACTGCTAGCTAAGAGACTCCAATCAAAGGAAATAGAGGAATTGACAGATGAGGAAAAAGCAAAACTGTTTATGGAATAGATGGAGAAAAGAAAAAAGCATTTTGCTGCACTTAGAGCTCAAGAAAAGAGAAACAGACCTCCTACCAAGGCACAAAACAGAACTCAAATGTCTACTTATCTTAAGCACATGGGTGGATATACATATAAATAACTAAAAGTAAAGAGTTTTGATGAAATTCAAAAGTTATTTGATAAGGAAATGAAGAGAGTAAATACCTTTGTAGCTATGGGTTCTGAGGTACAGGAAAGCAAAGAAAAGAAGGAAGAAGGTAGAGAGGAAACAACTAAAGGTAGCAGAAAGAAGATGCTTGGAAGAAAAATAGCAGGGAAAGAACAGCAGACAGAATTCTCAAAGAAACCAAAAGTAGAGGAAGATAAAGAGTCAGAGGAAGTTGAAGAAGATGATGAAGTTGAGCTAAAGAAGCTTTTGGTGATTAAAAAGGATAAAGATATAGCAATTGATGCTATACCACTTGCTACCAAATTACCAGTGATTGTCAATTACAAACTTCATAAAGAGGGGATGTTAGTACATTATCAGTTGATAAGAGCAGATGGAAGTTCCAAGAGATACTCTTTAATGATAAGGATGCTACAAGGAATAGATAGAGAAGACTTGGAAGCTCTTTAGAGGATAGTAAAGGCAAAGTATGGTGATACAAGGCCTGAAGATGAATTTGAAAGAGTGTTGTATGGAGATTTAAGAGTTATGTTTGAACCAGACATAAAGAGTGATGTATGGAGAATGTTGCAAGGATACAGGGTGACTATTTGGAAGTTGATTGATTCATCTGGAGTTCACTTTGTAAGAAGATTTGATAATCTTTACATTTTTATGTTGGTTGAAAGAAGATACCCCCTCACACCAATTACTATCACCAATACCTCAACAAGAAACTTCAAACTGATCATCAAAATGAGATGTGTTATCAACTGCTGAAGCTTATGGTAAAGCAGCGAAAAGGAAAAGAAATGTTTAGAAATGCATCTTCCCCTGAAGTGTGATAAGACTTTTTAAGAAATAAACTTGAAGATTCATAAGAATGAACATCAAGTTTAGGGGAGGATATTAGGATCTTAAAAGACTTCATGGATTCTTAAAAAGTTACTGCTGCTCCAGAGTACATAATGGAAATTATGCTAAGTGGATAGTACAAGTAGTTTATAATGTTACTACTACTATGTTACTACGGTTATATAAAATTAGTACTGCTAGCATAAAGTTACTGCTGTTAGTTGAAGTTAAGACTGCTTTGTTGGGAATTATACTTTGAGTTGATTATGACAAAACATATTAAAGGTGGAGGACCTACAAGACAAAGTTGGAATAACATTAATGCTGATTGAAGATTAGTCAAACAGTATTTAATGCTCAGCTAAAAGATAAAGATCAACATTAATGCTGATTGAAGATTAGTCAAATAGTATTTAATGCTGATTTATAGTTTCTCAATTTTATTTTGATCTTATCTTGTCTTGTAAACCTTAACCCCTCTAGTATATAAAGAGGGGAAGGCGTCTAGTATTAGTATCGATTGATAGATAGTCTCTCCAATGAGAGTCTAAACGCATAGAAAGCGTGTGTAGTAGTTAGTAGTTAGTTTCTTTATCATGTTTGAATAAAGAAAACCTTATTAGTAACATGATTGTGTTCTCTATATTCTGTTGCGTGATACAATCTTGTATCAAACCCATAATGAGCCTAATAACGATCTATGGAGTCATTATAGGATTTCACAATTGGTATCAGAGCCTCGTGGCTCTTGATCTGGGGTTGATAAGGTTTTCATGTAAATTATTCTTCTATAGCAGCAGTCGTGGGTTGAAGAGCAAGCAGGTTTCATTATGTTCCTGCTGATTGTTAGTTTATGGTTCCTGCTGGTAGGCTTTATGGTTCCTACTGGTCTGCTTACGATTTCTTCTGCTAGCATCGTCCGATATGGGACAACAGACGCGTTTGGATTTTGAACAATGATGATGTGTATAGTTCGTTTTGAAGATTCAGTTCATGATATGATTCTTGATTGGTTGTTGCACGCTCTTTTACAGATTTGGTTGGAGTATGATACGATACAGTTCATGATATGATTTTTTCACACATGATTGGTTTCTCGTTGATGCAACAGAGCTCACTGTGATGGTGGCCGTTAGCATGAACATAAATAAAATTTACAAATTTAATTGTCGGCATGTTATTTATTTGTTGTCTAGAAAATTTATGCATGATTCAAAGACGTTTAATAATGTCTTCTACGCACTGAAGGAAGATTTGATCTATGCTACTGAGTTCGAGATTCAAGAGATGGTTAGTATACTTTTAAGGGGAAGCTTATTGTTCATATATTTACCATCTACATGCACTCCTATTTGATTATGACACAAAGGGGAAGAGTGCATGGATTAAGGGGAAGTTCTTCATCTACATTAGCTTCAGGGGAAGCTTGTGCTTATTGGTTTTGTCATTCACCAATGTACTGACGCCGTTGCTTCGTAAATCATTACGGCGTCGCTTTATGCATGTGACACCGTCTCCACGCTATGTAAGCATAATCTTCAAGAGATTTTGGTGTAGGTCCGTAGTCTTGTCCGTTTCTTCTCCAAATGAGCCCAAGTCACGTGTATTTCCTTCAAATGCCTTCCAAATGCTAAATACCTGAAAATGAACGATTAAGTACCTATTTTGGGCATAAATGCATGATTTAGGGGGTTAAATGACCCCGAAAAAGTGTATAAAATGATACCTTATCAACTACGCTTCAATTTCTTAAACTCTCTTTCCAAAATTTCCACAGGCCCTTCCACAAAATTTAACTTGGCATCAACTTGGATCTCATCCAAG
The DNA here is from genome assembly GCA_026074375.1 of Tanacetum coccineum. NCBI lineage: Eukaryota > Viridiplantae > Streptophyta > Magnoliopsida > Asterales > Asteraceae > Tanacetum > Tanacetum coccineum. Next base: position 27,240 of record BQNB010042220.1, on the reverse strand, counting down.
GGCACTTGGAGTGTTAGATCAGCCAAACACTTCTTAAGGTTTGACACGTGGAACGTGTCATGAACACCATCTAATTCCTCAGGCAAATCCAACCTATAGGCTACGGGGCCTACCTTTTCAATAATATCAAAAGGTCCAACAAATCTAGGTGGTAGTTTCCATTTCTTCCTAAAGCGTACCACACATTTCCAAGGCGACACTTTGAGCAAAACATAGTTGTTGGGTCTTAAAAGACTTCATGTATCCTTAGAAGTTACTGCTGCTCAGTGCTGCTGGTGGAAAGATTATGACTGTTTGAAGACTTTCTACTATCAAGAGGATAAAGACGAATTAAAGAGATAAAGATTGTGTGGAGAACAAGAATACATGTGAAGATAAGTGTTGAGATATTTTTGTACAAGATATACATGTATTTATTTAGAATATTACGTTTATGTTTAGAAAAGATTGAGATATCTTAGGAATATATTGTAAGCCGACTAGGACTCCTTAGTCTATAAAAGAAGGCTCCAGGGCATTAGTTGAGACACATCCAATACATCCAACACGTTTATCACATCTATCAATACAAACACACATACACAGATCCAGAGATTAAGAGTCTTGTAAGCTTCAAGGTTGTAACCCTAGTACTAAGATAGAGTACTCGTATTATTATCATTAATAATATTGAAGCATTTTGTTACATTGTGTGTTTATTCATATACTCTTACTGATCAATTGATAATACTTCTAGAGTATTAAAGAGTAGATTCCGCATACTCTTTAATATACACACAAAGTTTCTATCAGTGTTATTTTGGATTTATCCAAGGTAATATACTCTTTACAAGGTAAGGAATCGATCTAGGTTTGGGATCAACAAGTGGTATCAGAGCTTTGCTTTGAGAAACTTTAATCTAGAAGACATGGAGCTTAAATCTACAAATAGTGGTCCTACTGCAAAGCTTCCCATACTTAAATTGGGGGAGTAAGAGATGTGGGCTATAAGGATTAAGCAGTACTTTCAGATCCAAGACTATGCACTCTGGAAAGTGATAGAAAATGGTGATTCATGGGTCTCAATATCTCAAACAACTGAGGAGAATGGGATAACAATTTCAAAGATGTCTACACCTGCAACTGTAGAAGAGAAGAAAAAAGAAAAAGAATGATGTCAAAGCTAGGGGTTTATTACTCATGGCACTCTTAAATGAACATCAGCTAACATTCAATCAGTATCCAGATGCTAAATCTATGTTTGCTGCCATTGAAACAAGATTTGGAGGTAATGCAGCTACCAAGAAAACTCTCTTGAAGCAACAGTATGAGAATTTCATTGCAACAAGTGCAGAGTCTCTTGACTCTATTTTTAATAGGCTTCGGAAGATAGTCAGTAGGCTTGCTATCTTGTGTGTGATCATTACCTGAGATTGAGACTATGAGTATAGATGATTTGTATAACAATTTCAAAATTGTTGAACAAAATATAAAGAAAACTATAGGTACATCCAGTGGTGGTCAAAACTTGGCCTTCATGACTGCACCAAACTCTAGCAGTACCAATGATGCTAACACTGCTTATTCACAAGTTAATGCTGCTAGCCCTAGTGTTAATACTGTCAGTCCACAAGTTTGCACTGCAAGTGTCAGTGATAATACTGTGTATGCTTTCATGGTTGAAAATCCGAATGGTTCTAATGTCCTACATCAGGACTTAGAGCAAATTCATGAAGATGATTTGGAAGCAATGGATCTGAAGTGGCAACTCTCTTTGCTAAGTGTGAGAGCAAAGAAGTACTATCAGAAGATAGGCAAAAAGATTTTCATTAATGGTAATGATATTGCTGGATATGACAAATTTAAGGTGGAGTGTTACAACTGTCATAGGTTGGGACACTTTGCCAGGGAGTGCAGAGCATTAAGAAGCAAGGAAGATCAATTCAGAAATCAAGACAACACCAGGAAGTAAGGAAACAAAGAAGATACTTCCAAGGCAATGTTGGCTATTGATGGTGTAGGTTGGAGTGACATGGCAGAAGAACAAGTTCAGACAAACATGGCTCTAATGGCATTTTCAGACTCAGAGGTATACACTGATAAAACTTGCTCTAAAACTTGTCTGAATAACTATGAAACTCTTAAGAAACAATACGATGATCTGCTTGCTAAACAACATCAAACTAAATTTGAGGCAGCTACTTATAAAAGAGGACTAGATACTGTAGAAGCATAACTTATCACATATAGGAAGAATGAAGTTCTTTTTAGTTAAGAAGTTGATGTCCTTAAAAAAGAAATAGGAATCAAACAATATGAAATTAATATGCTTAAAACAGAGTTTGAAAAACTTAAGCAAGAAAATGATGCCTTTGATTTTAAAATTGAGAAATTTGATAAGGCCTCAAAAGACTTAGATCAGTTGTTAGAAAGTCAGATAACTGACAAAAGTAAAAAGGGTTTGGGATATAGTGCAGTTCCTCCACCTCATCTTTTAATCTATAATTGACCTAACAAATTAGATCTGTCTTATTCTGGTCTTGATGAATTCAAAGAGCCTGAATTCAAAGGCTATGGTCCTGAGAATAGTAAGAAAGAGTCTAATGTTGGTTATGAAAAGGAATCAGATAATTCTAAGGAGAATTCTGATAAGTCTTTGGTAAAAGAACACGAATCACAGGTAAAAAGTAGCTTTGTTGAAGGTAAAAACTCTGATACCACTTGTTGATCCCAATCCTAGATCGATTTGAGTATCTTCTTGTTGATCCCAATTTGAGTATGGAAAGATTTGCAGTAGGACCACTATTTGTAGATTCAAGCTCCATGTATTCTAGATCAAAGTTTCTTAAAGCAAAGCTCTGATACCACTTGTTGATCCCAAACCAAGATCGATTCCTTAGCTTGTAAAGAGTATGTTACCTTGGATAAATCCAAAATAACAATAGTAGAAACTTTGTATGTATATTAAGTGTATGTGGAATCTACACCTTAATACTCTAGAAGTATTATCAATGAAACAGTAGATATGAATGAATGAACACAAGATGTAACAAAACGCTTCAATATTAATAAAGATAATAATACAAGTACTCTATCTTAGTACTAGGGTTTACAACCTTGAAGCCTACAAGACTCTTAATCTCTGGATCTGTGTATGAGTGTTTGTGATGATAGATGTGATAGACGTGTTATTGAGATATCTCAACTAATGCCCTACAGCCTCTTTTTATAGACTAAGGAGTCCTAGTCGGCTTACAATATATTCCTAAGATATCTTAATTTTTTCTAAACATAAGCGTAATCTTCTAAATAAATACATGTATATCTTGTACAAAAATATCTCAACACTTATGTTAGCCTCAATTTATTGAGTCGAACAAGGAAGCTCGAAACAATCTTTATTCTCTTTAAAACTCGTCTTTATCCTCTTGACAGTATAAAGTCATCAAATAGTCGTAATGCTTTCCACAGCAACACTAAAAACATAAGCAGCTAGTAATATTAGTACTAACATACTAATATACACTAACATTATTACCCTTACTAGCATCTTAAACTTTTACTACTAACAGCAATAACTTTTAGAGCTATCAGTACTAAATTATACTAACAGTAGTAACTACCAGTAGTAACATTATACTACCAGTAGTAACCACTAGTAAAATTTCCATTATGTACTTAGCAGCAGTAAACTTCTAAGAATTCCATCGCAGTCTTTTAAGACCCACAGATTACAAAGACAAACAAGGATAAAGATTTAAAGATCTTGAAATTAACTAGGGCTGTAAACGAACCGGACGGACACGGACGGAGGTGTGTTCGTGTCCGTCCATTTAATTTTAGCCGGTCAAATAAACGGACACGGACGCGTAATCGGACGAAAATTTTTGTTCATGTTCGTTCATTTAGATTTGAACTTGTTCATGTTCGTTTATGTTCGTTCATTAATGAGTTAAACGAACATAAACGGACAAAAAATGAACGTAAACGGACATAAACGAACGTAAACGATATAATCGAGCATAAACGATATATACAAGTTAACAAAAATTTGCAATATTTGATATGTTAATCAAATGATATAATCGAGCATAAACGAACGAAATAATCGAGCGTAAACGAGCGAAATAAACGAACGTAATCGGACGAACATAATCGAACGAAATAATCGAACGTTCACGAACGCTAATAAACGGACGAAGCGTGTGTTCATGTTCGTTCATTTAACTAGACGGACAGAAAATCTTGTTCATGTTCGTCCATTTAATAAATAAGCGCACATAATCGAACATCTTACCGCACGGTTCACGAAATGTTCAATGAACGTCCGGTTCGTTTACAGCCCTACTAATATGTCTAAATATACACTTAACGACAGTTTTAAGATTTTCTTGAAAAAGCGCACATAAGCAAACAGTAAACATAATATCAGGCCTACTTGCAGTTAAATAAAGTAAACTACCAATCATACCTCAATAGTTAGTGCTATCCACGGAGTCAGCTTCATTGTCCTTGGTTAGCTTGATCTTCGTCGACATCGGCGTCTTTGTTGGCTTAGAATCTTCCAACTCGAACTTCTTTAACATCTCCTTGATATACTTCAATTGATTGAAAAAGATTTCGTCTTCAATTTGTTTTATTTAGAGACCCAGGAAGAAGTTTAACTCCCCCATCAATTCATTTCAAATTCTTCGTGCATGATTTTGGCGAAATCATCACACTAGTTTTAACACGTGGATCCAACTATAATGTCGTTGACATATATTTGAACAATGATAAGATGCTTTTTTTATTTCTTAGTAAAAAGTATGTTATCGACCATTTCTATGGAATACTCGTGTTTTAGCAAAAATGATTTTATTCTATCATACTAAGCTTTATGAGCTTGCTTAAGATCGTACAAACCCTTTTTAAGTTTGTAAACATAATTTGGTTTTTAAAATTCAATAAAACCCAGAGGTTGAGCAGCGTAAACCTCTTTGTTTATAAAACCATTTAGGAAAGCATTTTTTTACATCCATTTGGTACAATTTAAAATAATTTGCACAAGCAAGAGCAAGAAGTATTCGTATTGACTCTAGTCTAGCTACCGGAGCGTATGTTTCATCGTAATCTATACATTCTTGTTGATTATAATCTTGTGCTACTAATCTAGCCTTATTTCTAGACACGATACTATTTCCGTCTAACTTATTTCTAAACACCCATCTAGTTCCTATAATTGATTGATTCTTAGGTAGAGGTACTAAATCCCAAACATTATTTACTACGAATTGATTTAGTTCCTCTTGTATAGCTACAACCCATGTTCTATCTCCTAATGCCTCGTTGACATTCTTAGGTTCTATGGTTGAGATGAAACAAAAGAAATTACTTTCATTTTGAGATTGTGATCTTAATGTTCTTTGATTTAAATTTCCTATGACTTGTTCTAATGGGTGATTTTTTAGACTCCTTAATGTTAGCGACCTCGCCAACTTCAATAGTCTTATTTTCTTCATTATTATCTACTTTTACTTTTCTTTCTATGGCTTCTTCTTCACCAATGATGTATGCTAAAACGCACATTGTTTATACCCCGTAAAACACTATTAATTAGACTAAAAATGCTAAAATAAGGATAATTATCTTGCAAATATGTTTGTTTGGTATTTTTATGTCTTGCATGTAAAAATGATTGAAAACGGAGCAAAAACGGGTAATAACAGTTTCGTCGCAATCAAGAGTGCATATTATTCAAAATCAAGACAAAGTCGTGAAAAGTCCCTGAGCATGCCATTGGAAAGAGCATGGAAAAACGAGTCTAAAGGTGCCCTCGGATCTTATTGGACCAGCCCGTAACCCATTTATGGGCCGGACCAGCCCAAGCCCACCTTAAGCCCAACAAATAGCCCAACAATGATTTATATAAACCTGAATTTTTGAGGATGTGACGCAAGCATGACGTCGAGTCATGTGCAGGGAAATTAAATCCCTTGCACTCACGTGACAGCGCACTAAATGAAAAGGGCAAATGAAATCTTTACACGTGGCGATGGGTGTTATTACTTCTCAAAATGCAAAGGCAGATTTTATATAAATGATCCAACAGTCCAAAAACACTGCGTAATAATGAAGCTTTCAACAAGGCCACGTGGAGCAAGCTGAGCGGCTGGATCTCTTCTCAATCCGTGTGACACCGGATCCAAGAATTTGATTGGCTCATGATTTCAAAATGATTAGGATGATATTTTCATTTCCACCCTTCCTTGGCTATAAAAGCCTACTCGCCACCCCTCACTTTAGCTGGGCTAGTCTTTATTTCTTTTTTTATTTTTTTTCTTAGTTTTAGCTTTTAAGTTTTTAGCTTATTTCATAATTGTAGTAGCTTATTTCTGAAATTCGTGCTTATTGTACTAGCTTATTTCACGAGCTTATTATGATGATGTAAAAGATGATTTGATGCTTATTGAAGATCTCGGTTTAATTATTTCTTGCTTATTTGTTCTTAAATCTTTGTTTTCGTGTAGCTTATTCTATAAGCTAAATATTTGTGTTTATTTTCGTGGCTTATTATTATCAAAAGTTCTTAAACGTCTAGATAATGACTCCTATAAGCTCTCCTAGCTAATTTAACTCATTATCAATTGTTTTTAAGTACCTTTCGAGATAATAAGCTAAAATAAGTTCGAGTGTAGCTTATTTTTGTGCTTATATTGTTTTTGATTTATTAGAAACTTATTTTTTCTGATTAGATGAGCTTCTAAATAGATTATTTTGTCTAAAGTGAGCTTAAAGTGATAGATTGAACTTTTGTGAGCTTATTTGCTTACTCGTGTTGCTTTTCGAAACGATTATATGCTTAAAGTGTATCCTAAGTCCTTGCTACTAATCTCATTTGCTTATTCGTCTAGTTTAATGCTTACTTCGTTTAGGTGATAGGCTTAGTTAGTAATCTAGGTCGTAGATCTCGTTTTTAGCTTATTTTTCTTTAGCTTATTTTCGTGTTTCTTGCGTATTTCGTTCTAAAGCTTATTAGGTTGTTAGATGTGCTTATCTCGTCATGCTAAATGTTTATCTCGTTAGCTTATTAAGGTCTTAAATGGTGTTCGTTTTTGGTGACTAATTTTGAGCTTATTCGATTAGTTTGATAACTTTAGTTTAAGCTTTTAATTGTTCAAAGTAGTGGAATCATAGCTTAATTCTGAGTAGAAGCTTGTTCATATGTTAGCTTATTCGTGTGAGCTTATTTGATTCGTGCTTAGGCTTATTAGAAAGAATTAAAATAGAAAAGCTAGTTTCTCACTTGATATCTGAATGCGTTTGGTTTGTTAAACATGGGCTTGCGTTTTATTAGTTCAATGTTGGGCCATGTTTGTTTTGTTAACAGTAAGTGAAAATTTGAAATGTTATAAACTGTTTTAACCGTAACAGTTTGTTTTCTTTTTGTTGCTTTTGGTACCGGTCAACTCACGAGGCGCGGAGCTTAAGGGTTTATTTAGCTAGACCGAATTTGATTATTTGTTTTAGCTAAATAAATCGGGTGGTTTACGTTTAATTACGGGTCTTAAATTCGGTTCTATTTTCTATCCTTTTTCAATACAATAGTGTAGCTTAGATTAAAAATGTTTTGCTTTGCTTATTTGATTATTATGAGTAGCGAGTAGTTTAATTAATGCTTGTTAAGTGAAATTTTGATTTGGGAATTAAGTGTGAATTTGAAAAAGGTTTAATTGATTATTAATCTTTGATTATTTAGATTTGTAGTTTGGATGTTTTAAAGGGCAAAAGCCGGAGAAATAGTCAAACTACACATCTAGTAATTAAATTCTTTTTAAGAGGTTTTTGTCAAAATAAACCAACATTGTGAGATAAAATTATTTTCTAAGGAAATTAATTCGTTAATTAACCTTAATCCACACTTAACAAACTTTTCACGTCACTTAGCAAGCATTATCGTCTCTTAAATATCTTTTAGATCATTTAGCTTTAAATTTGATTGTTTTATTATTAGTAATTCTAAATTGGTAATTTTTAGTGATTAAAATTAGTTTTAAAACCAAAAACAAAAATCATAATCGATATTCACGCATCAAACAAAACACTTACATGGATTTTAATTCATCTTTCGCCGTGGATACGACACTCAGAAGATAGACTATTACTTGTCCTCAAGTAATTTTCTTATCTATACGGGATTATACTATATATTATTACGACACGCGTTTGATGTTTTATCAAAATGGCGCCGCTGCCGGGGAGAGGTGTACGATCTACACGTGGTGTTTGAAGTTAGTGCCTTGAAGAACCTTTCTTCGGAAAGTTTATATTCGTATTATTATATATATATATATTAAAAAAAATCCAAAAATATCTTTCAATTCTATTATATATATTATATATTAAATATATTTCTTTATAAAAAAAATAAAAACATAAACATACAAAATATTTTACACTTCTATTTTAATTTTCTTTTAATATTAAAAAAAATAATACAAATTTTTTTTTCTTTCTTATTTCTTATGTTCTATTTTATAAAAATCTAAAAATATTCTTCTTTATCCTCTTATACGTTTAATTCTTATCTTCTTTTCCCTCTTATCCGTTTAATTCTTCGACATGTCTTCGTATAACCATTTTGGGTGCTCGAGGTGTGGAGGTCTGTTTAACGGTGGAAATTGTCCAAGTTGTAGCATTGTAGGAGCCGGAAACAAGTTTGTCAATGACCCTAATCCTTTTCCTTACAATGAAACACCCGATTTTTCTTACCCACCTCCACAGCCCCAGATCGAGACATACTCGTGCGAGTTATGTGGGAATGATTCTCACTATGGGTTTGATTGTCCGCCACGGTTCTCGCTTGTCTATGAGCAGGAACCGAGCTACAATCAAAACTTTAGTAATAATTATTATCCACAAAATTCACCGAGTCTTCCACAACAATATCTTTGCTGTGAAAACTGTGGGGGTCCTCATGAAAGTTTTCAATGTCAACCGATGAATCAAAATCACTTTGAGCATAATTCTAACTATTCCAGTTTTGATCAACCCCCGCAGTATTCCATCGATCATCAGCCTCCAATTATAAATCAAGAGTGGATAAGTAAATTAAATAAAGAAATCATTAAAAATTTACGACCTATGTTTGAGGAATTTTGTGAACGACAGCAGGCGGCTAATATCGATCAATTACCTCCTCATAAAATGAGTCTCAAAGAAATGGAGGATCTAAAGCAACATTATTTAGATGAAATGAAAAGTTTAAGTAATGACTTACAAATTAAAGATTATCGTAATGAGAAAATAGATATTCATTTTAGAAGGGAATGTGAAGATATGATTGCTGAGCTTAAAAGTAAATTCAATGGAATGAGTATTTAGATTAATAAAAAGAAAGAACTTCAGTATTTAGAGCAGGTGGCTAAACTCAGTACTTATACTACCGAGCCTTCGCAACATTTCAACTGTACTTGCTGTGATGACAATGATTACGAGGAAAGTACTATTCCTTTGAATGAAATTGATTCTCAAATACCTCCGTCTATCGAAATCACACCCGTTTTACCGACTTTGGAGCCCGATGACTCTCTCATCATAGGGAATAAGGAACTTAGCACTATTCCTGAAAAGGAATCGGACGAATTCATAAAGTCTAGTGTTGAGGAACTTGTTTCAATCCCAAGTGAGTCCGAGGATACTGTTGAGAGTGATAGTGATTGCTATTTAACTTCGTGTGATGATTTCTCTCCCATTAACGTTTATGAGGAACAATCCGTGACTTTCTCTAACCCTCTCTTTGATTCAAATGACGATTTTACCTCTAGTGATGACGAGTCACCACATATCTTAATGTGGAGTTCGGGAAGACAATTTTAAATTTACTCGAACCTACATTTTCGAATTCGATGGAACGAAGACATCTCTAGATTAACAGTGACGGTAAATCCTCTTTTTGATGATGGTGTTTAGAGGACAATCTGAGTGCATAGGTTTCTTTATGATTCCAATATTGGACGAGTCGACTTTCTAGTCACACCTTTTTCCGATTCTATGAGGATGGTGTTTCACTCCTTAGTGACGACTCGTGTGCATTTTACTTTCTCCGATGATTCATCTTTACACCTTTAATAAGTGTTGGTTCCAATTCTCGAGGGGTTCACCAATAAACATCCTCTCAAAGAGAATGACGATTTATTTGATTTGGAATCTAAAAAGAATGAATTGAAGAAGATTCTGTACGACGATCCGATTGATGATTTGATTTTCGACCCAAGAGGAGATATTGATGAAATTGATGTTTTTCTTGATATTGATATTCCGACGAATATTATGGACGATTTCTATGACTCAAAGGAAGATGTACTCTATTTTGAGGGTTTGCTCAGTGATGATACTACCCCTAGTCCCCCTCCCGAGGTGTTCCTCGATCGTGACCCGAGAAGTTTAAAAGATATTAATGATTTGAAGATTATGGTCAAAATTTTCGACCCCGGGATTCACGAGACAATTTTTTCTCCAACATATGTGAGCTTACCCTTTGAGTATCGCCATTATCTTACCTTCACATATGTTATCCGAATTTTTAGCTTATTTCATAATTGTAGTAGCTTATTTCCGAAATTCGTGCTTATTGTACTAGCTTATTTCACGAGCTTATTGTGACGATGTAATAAAGATGATTTGATGCTTATTGAAGATCTTGGTTTGATTATTTCTTGCTTATTTGTTCTTAAATCTTTGTTTTCGTCTAGCTTATTCTATAAGCTAAATATTCGTGTTTTTTTCGTAGCTTATTATTATCAAAAGTTCTTAAAAGTCTAGATAATGACTCCTATAAGCTCTCCTAGCTAATTCGACTCATTATCAATTTTTTAAGTACCTTTCAAGATAATAAGCTAAAATAAGCTCGAATGTAGCTTATTTTTGTGCTTATATCGTTTTTGATTTATTAGAAACTCGTATTTTCTTATTAGATGAGCTTCTAAATAGATTATTTTGTCTAAAGTAAGCTTAAAGTGCTAGATTGAACTTTTGTGAGCTTATTTGCTTACTCGTGTTGCTTTTCGAAACGATTATATGCTTAAAGTGTATCCTAAGTCCTTGCTACTAATCTCATTTGCTTGTTCGTCTAGTTTAATGCTTACTTCGTTTAGGTGATAGGCTTAGTTAGTAATCTAGGTCGTAGATCTCGTTTTTAGCTTATTGCCGTATTTTGTTCTAAAGCTTATTAGGTTGTTAGATGTGCTTATCTCGTCATGCTAAATGTTTAATCTCGTTAGCTTATTAAGGTCTTAAATGGTGTTCGTTTTTGGTGACTAATTTTGAGCTTATTCGATTAGTTTAGTTTAAGCTTTTAATTGTTGTAGTGGAATCATAGCTTAATTCTGAGTAGAAGCTTGTTCATATGTTAGCTTATTCGTGTGAGCTTATTTGATTCGTGCTTAGGTTATAGAAAGATTAAATGACAAAGCTAGTTTCTCACTTGATATTTGAATGCGTTTGGTTTGTTAAACATTAGGATTGCGTTTATTTAGTTCAATGTTGGGCCATGTTGTTTTGATAATCTTATAGTGAAAATTTTGAATTGTTATAAATGTTTTAACCGTACCCCAACAACCACCATTTGTTTTTCTTTTTGTTGCTTTTGGTACCGGTCAACTCACGAGGCGCTGAGCTTAAGTGTTTATTTAGCTAAACCGAATTTGATTATTTGTTTTAGCTAAATAAATCGGGTGGTTTACGTTTATTTGCGGCTCTTCAATTCGGTTCCATTTTTCGATCATTTTTCAATACATTAGTATAGCTTAATTTAAAATGTTTATTTTTGTTTATTTGATCATTATGAGTAGCGAGTAGTTTAATTAATGCTTGTTAAGTGAAATTTTGAATTGTGAATTAAGTGTGGATTTGAAAAAGGTTTAATTAATTAATAATCTTCGATTATTTAGATTTATAGTTTGAATGTTTCAAAGGGCAAAGGCCAGAGAAATAGTCCAACTACACATCAAGTAATTAATATCTTTTTGAGAGATTTTTGTCAAAATAAACTAACGTTGTGAGATAATTATCTTTTATAATGAAATTAATTCGTTAATAGACCTTAATTCACACTTGATGAACTTTTCACGTCACTTAGCAAGCATTTTCGTCTCTTAAATATCTTTTAGATCATTTAGCTTTAAATTTGATAGTTTTATTATTAGTAATTCTAGATTGGTAATTTTTAGTAATTAAAATTAGTTTTAAAACCAAAAACAAAATATTTGTCATTAAAGCATCAAACGAAACATTCTCGTGAATTTCAAATTCATTTCTCGCCGGGACACGACATCCGGGAGATTAACTATTACTTGTCCTCAAGTAATTGTCATATCAAACGGGATACTCTCTATACTATTACTATTTGATTATATTTAATATATATATATATATCTATAACATATATATGGGGCTAACTATGAGTGTGTAAATATGAATTAGTGACTGGATGCCACCTCAACGATGACATAGCACACATTTTGCATTAATTTTTTGAATTTTTTTTGAATTTTTGGATTTTTTTTAAATTTTCGGATTTTTTTTTAAAATTTTTTGGATTTAATTTTTTTTTATTTTCTGATTTTTTTAATTTTCGGAATTCTTTTAATTTACTGATTTTTTTTTTTAAATATTGTTCAAGGCAAGGTTCGAACTTGTGACCTAGGGTTAAGTTCCAATTTAAGTTTACCAACTGAGTCAAGCCACCATTTATGTTTTATTATCCAAAACTATAATAATATATTTTAAAAAAACAATCTTCAAAAATATATCAAGATATACTTCAAAATATATTAAGATTTACTCTATAATTATTAAGATATACTCCATAATTATTTTCTTTAATTTTTGGATTTTAAAAAAAAAATTGGATTTTTTTTTTTTAATTTTTGGATTTTTTTAATTTTAGGATTTTTTTTTTTAAATTTACGGATTTAAAAAAAAAATATTGTTCATGGCAAGGTTCGATCTTGTGACTTAGGGTTAAGTTCCAATTAAGTTTACCAACTAAGTCAAGCTTTAGTGATAATTATTATCCACAAAATTTCACAAGTTTTACACAACAATTTCTTTGCTGGTGAAAATGTGGGGGTCCTCATGGACTTTTCAATGTCACCGATGAATCAAAAACTATTTTGAGCTACTTATTCGGTTTGATCAACCCCACAGTTATTCAATCGATCATCAGCCTATCCGTCCGATTATAATCAAGAGTTATATGTAAAATTAAATAAAGAAATCATTGAAAATTTTGCGACTATGTTTGAGGAATTTCGTGAATGACAGCAATGCGGCTAATATCAATAATCACCTCTCATGAAACGGGTCTCAAAAGAAATGGAGTGGAGGATCTAAATCTCATTATTTAGATGAACTGAAAAGTTTAAGTAATGGACTTACAATTAAAAGATGAATCGTTAATGAGAAACTAGATATTCATTTTTAGAAGGAATGTGGAAGATATGTTTGTTGAGCTTAAAGGTATTCAATGGAAATGAGTTTGAGATTAATAAAAAGAAAGAGTTCACTATTTAGAGCAGGTGGCTAATCTTAGTACTTCGCAACGTTTCAAATCTTTTTGCTATGATGAAGATGATTACGAGGAGAGTATTATTCCTTTGAATGAAATTATTTCTCAACTTCCTCAGTCTATTGCAATCACACCCGTTTTACCAAATTTGGAGCCCGAGGACTCTCTCATCATGGGAAATGAGGAACTTAGCACTATTCCTAAAAAGGAATCAGACGAATTCATAAAGTCTAGTGTTGCGGGAACTTGTTCAATTCCTAAGTGGCATCGAGGATACATTGATGTGATTGTGATTTACCTTGTGTTGATAATTTCCTCTACCTTAACGTTTTGAGAAAAAATCCATGACTTTCTCTAACCCTCTTTTCGATTCAAATGACGATTTTACCTCTAGTGATGGCGAGTCACTATCTGATGAGGACGTTCCAGAAGACAATGTTAAAATTTAATCGAACCCTCTTTTCGAATCGTGGACAAATTACTCTCTAGTGACGTAAATCCTTCATTTTAAGCGAGAGTTTTTAGAGCACATCGGAGTAGGACTCTTATGTTTCTAACCTTGATGAGCCGGTTTTGCTTGTCACACCTCTTTTCGATGCTAATTAAGATGAGTGTTTCGACCCAAGAGGCAAAAATAATAAGATCGATGCTTTTGATATAGATATTTCTCGGCTATTAAGAACGGTTATCTAGATTCGGAGGGAGATTATAACCTTCAATGAGAGTTTGCTTATGATCTCCCCTCATTGAGGTGTATTATCGCTCATGGACCAAGAAGCTTAAAGGACGACCATGATATATCAAAGGCGTATGGCCTCTCAGTGTGGCCCCCGGGAATCCATAAGAAAATTTTTTCTCCAATATATGTGAAATTACCCTTTGAGGATCGCCATTATCTTTCCCTCACATATGTTATCCGAATTTTTCTTCCTTATTTCACCTATCCGATGGAATCTCCTTTTTTTCTCTCCTCCGGGAGTGAAGACACTATTTTTGACCCCGACATTCCCGTTTTTAGTCTTGAGCCGGTGGCATCTCATCAGAGTGGAACTTTCATGTGCTTCAATGTTTATCTAAACATCTTGAATGAAAGTCCGATGGAGATTTTCTCTTCCACATGTTTCGTCCCTAATATCACGATGATATGGGGAGAGTCAAGCTAGAGACTCGCACAAAAACAAGCGCTTCTCGGGAGGCAACCCGTGTCTTTTCTTCTTTCTATTTTCTTAATAAATAAGTGTGTGATTTTATAGCCCAAGTGTGGGGGCGTGCTTCTTTCTATGGTATGTGGTTCCGTTTTTGCAGGATTCCTTAAGATCATGAAGACCCGTGCTTGTTTTCAATCCTCCAATCATCCGGTCTTTGATCTTCTGCTTATTTTGGAATCCTCAATCCTGATCATGTATATTTATTTTGTTTCCCCTTTCACACTTGAATTTTTTTTGCATTTGCCTTTTTCGTTCCTAAGTGTGGGGGTAAAACCCGACATTTTTGAACATTGAGGCCAATGTTCCATTCTAAGTGTGGGGGGGATTTCTATCGAAATGTGATCATACATGTGCTTGTCTGTGTTCCCGCGCAACCCCGTTTTGACCAAAATTTTAAAATTTTTATTGTTTTATTATGATATATAAAAAAAATAATGAAAAAAATGGAAAAATGATGAAAATATAAAAATGTTAATAATAAGTAGGCTCGTAGAACTTGGTAGCTTTTGACTTGACCGAGTTTTTAACTCTAGCTTTCCTTTTAGCTTTTGAGACTTAGCGTTTGCTTGACTTTAAAATTTTGCAAAGAACAAAAAATGATAGAGTTGAATATAAGTTAGATGCTAAGCGTGGAGTAGTTGGATCTCTTTAGAACTCATAAAGGTTAATTGTGGCTTTTTGCTCCCACCAGCTTAATAAACGTTATAATTGTTGAATAAATAAAGTTACTTTTGGTTTTTGTGATTCTTAGTTTAGATCCCTTCGTAGAGATTCCTTCTGGTGAAAGTAAGGTAAACATCGAGGTTTTGTCATTGTTGCGAGGAAATAGACTCCTGGACCATGGTCGGCTCGCATACCGATGTGACAGTGTTAAAAGTCCACAGTAGGGACTTGAATTTGGTTAATAAATAATAAGTTATGATAAACCGAAGCCGAAAAATATTAAATATTAATAAATAATAAAAAAAAAAAAAAAAAATAAGACACTACCTCCTTGCCGGCTCACAAATTGATGTATATATATATATATATATATCGTTATATCTAATTTAAATCAATTAATAAATATTATATTTATTTAACCGATTATAACCACCAATATATATATATATAAACCTTTCGTTATTTTCGTTTGTTGTTTTGATATATAAAAACCAAACGAAACCTTATGTCGTGATTCTGCTATTCCAAACGCTCCCTACGGTTTTTCTGCTAAACCAAACAAACAAACCCATTTGTTGTCTTCTCTAAACCCACATGCACCCTATGTCATTTTCTGTCCAACCAAACGTGCCCTAGTCGTTTATAACCAAAACCAAACGCACCCTAGTTGTTCTTAAACCGAACCAAACACCCCCGTTTGGCTGCCATAATACCAAACAGACCCTAATTTGCTACCAACCAAACGGACCCCTAGCTGTTAACCCTCATCACCAAACGCACCCTCTTGGCAGATTTGTTAACCCAACACCCCTGTCGCTAAACCAAACACGCCCTAGTCTAGTTTTAATAGCCAACCGCACCCGGCTATACCCGGCTGTCCACAGCCAACTCGACACCCCTTCCCTGGCTGTTATTAAGCCGAACCAACAAACACACCCCCCGCTGTCCCGACCCAAAACGCACCCTCGTCGGATGTTATAAACCCACAACCCGACCTCGCCCTTATCAGTGATAGAACCTACACTCGACACCCCCCCTTGCGGCTGCCTTGCTTCGAACAACCAAACAACAAACAAACACCCCCTCCCCGGTGGAAGTGTTTAACCACCGAAACAAACACAGCCCCCGTGGCTGTTAACCCACGAAAGCACACTCTATTCGAGTGGAGGCTGAGCCACGAAAACAAACACACCCCTTTGGGGATTTCACAGCCAACCGCACCCTTGTTTGTGAAACGATCAAAAACCGAACGTACCCTTCTTGGTACTTTAAACCCGAACACACCCTTGCTGTTAAACCCGCAACCAAACAGATCCTAGTGGTGTTAACCACATGACGAACACACCCTTTTTGGTGTGGTGATGATGATGGTGGTGTAGGTGTGGAGGTGGTGTCGTGGGTGGAGGTGGTGTAATAGCCACGGCTGTTAGCCGTGCTGATGGTAGAGATGGGGGAAGGTGCGGCGCGTGGAGGAGTGTGGAGTAGCGGGTTGGATAGATCGGCTCACGAGAATCATTTTTGGGGTTCACCGGAAAACTCCGCCGGAAAAGTTTTCCGGCGGCGGTGACGTGGTGGTGGCCGGAATGTTGGCCGGAGAAGAAGGTGGTGGACGGCGGTGACAGGGTGGCCGGCGGTGGGGAAATGTGGAGAGAGAGGAGAGAGTTAATAAGAGTGTGTGTGTATATATTTAGATGGAAATGAAATTTTGTATATAAAAATGTATTTATATTAAAACTTTAAGGTTAAATGACAAGTATTAAATAGTTTAGGGTTTAATATGTAACTTTTTCATATACTTTTTGATAACAGCGGTTCGGGACTCATTTGAGCGACTTAACGGATGATTCAACTCTTGAAACTTGCGCCATTGTTTTCCGAATCATTTTTCTGATAAAAATGAGTATTTACTTGATAATGTTTCATAAATATTTTATAATATTTAATAAAATATCTGTTATTCATTTTGTGAACCGGTTTCGTCTTGTCCGAAATAAAATTGGATTTCAACTCGAGTATTCGCGTTATCCGCAACGCTTTTAATTAAAATGATGACTAATTTATTTAATATTTTTATTAAATAAATACTGATAATTAAAAACAAATTTAATTGTTTTTGTGTGTCCGCGTTGTATATTGTTCGAAAAATGTTTGCGGTGCTGTTTTAGCCCTTTTCGGCTCGTTTCCAGGTCTCGGGCAAAACTGAAAAGTTGTCAGGAATGTCGTTTCACATCGAATTGCTTTAGGGTCCGAGCCGTGAAAACGTGATTTAGATGGTTGTTCTTGTAAGTCAAGCCAGACCTAAAAGTCAAAGGGGTAAAATAGTTATCTTAAAAATCCGAAAATTCTCGGATGTTACAGTACCTACCCCTTAAAGAAATCTCGTCCCGAGATTAAATTTGTGTTATCCGCTTAGTGTGTCTAAGAAAAGACTTAAGATTTACTAAACCAGTTGAACATGATGCTGATAACTTTATTCAGCAATATCTGGTGTTTCGACACCTCTTAATATACTAAATAGATTATTTTGTCTAAAGTGAGCTTAAAGTGCTAGATTGAACTTTTGTGAGCTTATTTGCTTACTCGTGTTGCTTTTAGAGACGATTATATGCTTAAAGTGTAACCTAAGTCTTGTATAATCTTCATTTGATATTCGGTTTAGGTTTAATGCTTACTTCGTTTAGGTGATAGGCTTAGTTAGTAATCTAGGTCGTAGATCTCGTTTTTAGCTTATTTTTCTTTAGCTTATTTTCGTGTTTCTTGCGTATTTCGTTCTAAAGCTTATTAGGTTGTTAGATGTGCTTATCTCGTCATGCTAAATGTTTAATCTCGTTAGCTTATTAAGGT
Organism: Tanacetum coccineum; assembly: GCA_026074375.1. Taxonomy (NCBI): domain Eukaryota; kingdom Viridiplantae; phylum Streptophyta; class Magnoliopsida; order Asterales; family Asteraceae; genus Tanacetum; species Tanacetum coccineum. The sequence goes on along the minus strand of BQNB010042220.1, from coordinate 8,997 downwards.
CTTAAATGGTGTTCATTTTTGGTGACTAATTTTGAGCTTATTCGATTAGTTTGATAACTTTAGTTTAAGCTTTTAATTGTTCAAAGTAGTGGAATCATAGCTTAATTATGAGTAGAAGCTTGTTCATATGTTAGCTTATTCGTGTGAGCTTATTTGATTCGTGCTTAGGCTTATTAAAAAGAATTAAAATAGAAAAGCTAGTTTCTCACTTGATATCTGAATGCGTTTGGTTTGTTAAACATGGGCTTGCGCTTTATTAGTTCAATGTTGGGCCATGTTTGTTTTGTTAACAGTAAGTGAAAATTTGAAATGTTATAAACTGTTTTAACCGTAACAGTTTGTTTTCTTTTTGTTGCTTTTGGTACCGGTCAACTCACGAGGCACGGAGCTTAAGGGTTTATTTAGCTAGACCAAATTTGATTATTTGTTTTAGCTAAATAAATTGGGTGGTTTGCGTTTAATTACGGGTCTTCAATTCGGTTCCATTTTCTATCCTTTTTCAATACAATAGTGTAGCTTAGATTAAAAATGTTTTGCTTTGCTTATTTGATTATTATGAGTAGCGAGTAGTTTAATTAATGCTTGTTAACTGAAATTTTGATTTGGGAATTGAGTGTGCATTTGAAAAAAGTTTAATTGATTAATAATCTTTGATTATTTAGATTTGTAGTTTGGTTGTTTTAAAGGGCAAAAGCCGGAGAAATAGCCAAACTACACATCTAGTAATTAAATTCTTTTTAAGAGGTTTTTGTCAAAATAAACCAACATTGTGAGATAAAATTCTTTTCTAAGGAAATTAATTCGTTAATTAACCTTAATCCACACTTAACGAACTTTTCACGTCACTTAGCAAGCATTATCGTCTCTTAAATATCTTTTAGATCATTTAGCTTTAAATTTGGTTGTTTTATTATTAGTAATTCTAGATTGGTAATTTTTAGTGATTAAAATTAGTTTTAAAACCAAAAACAAAAATCCTAATCGATATTCAAGCATCAAGCAAAACACTTACATGGATTTCAATTCATCTCTCACCGTGGATACGACACTAGGAAGATAGACTATTACTTGTCCTTAAGTAATTTTCTTATCTATACAAGATTATACTATATATTATTACAATATGCGTTTGACGTTTTATCTTGGTCATTTTCTTATTAGGAGAAAATGTAACCAAGTCTTGCATACGAGATAAAGCCTCAAGTTTACTTGTTGCAAGGATCTCACATCACATCAAGATGTTCCTACTAATTCTAGATCATCATTCATTCATTGTAAACATAAAAACCATTCTCAGAAAATGTAGATTGGATAGGTTTGGTTCTACCAAAGTTAGGACTCAGTATTTAGCTTTGTACCAAATAGAGTGTAAGCGACGTAGGGTTCGTTCTACCGGTGTTAGGACTCGGTATTTAGCTTTGTACCGGATAAAGTGTAAGCGACGTAGGGTTGGTTCTACAGGTGACAGGACTCGGTATTTAGCTTAGTATCGGATAAATTGTAAGTAACATTGTGAGGCTTCTCCGCCAAAATAAGGAGCTTGTGGATATAGTGTTTATGAACTCTCGAGTTGGATACTCGGGGAGTAGAATATGGCAAGGAAGGAGTCCTTGTAGCCGAACCACTATAAATACTTGTGTCATGGCTATATCCTTTACTTTTATTTATCGCGCTCGTTTGTTTATTATTTGAATAGATCATTATGTATATAATCATTTCCATATCTAGATCTAAATATTTTCCCAATACTTAACACAAATAAATATTAAAATGGAATTTTAATCGGTAAAACTATTCACCCCCTCCCCCTTTTAGTTTTTCACAATTGGCATCAAGAACAGGTTATCAAAGATCTTTAAAATATACTGTATTTTAAAAAATCTTAAAAATCAGTCAAATGAATTTTTAAAACTACAAAGAATTTTTTTATACTTGATTATTAGGAAAATTTTTAAAATAATATCCTCTTTAGAAGAAAAAAATTCTTTATTATATTTGACTCTATTTATTGCACCAAATCATGAAGGAGATTGGTGATCTTCATAGAGATATGAATATGATAAATCCAAGAATCATGACGCCAAAGATCTCGGAGCTCCTATAGCTAAAAGATACATTTCTAAAAAAATGTACATCTTGCTTTTCCTATTTTTTAATTTATGTTACTTAGTCATAAGATTTGTTGTACATGACTTTTGTTGAGAATCTAAAAGAAATTTAAGCAATAAAAATCTTGAAATCATTTGACAAATAGAGTTAGAGAACGATTTAGACTAAACAAAAGATATGCAAATAATTTTTTGGTATATCTAATGAGCCGGATCAACCGGTTCCCTATTCAAAAGGGATCCGGCTAGTGTAATCCAAAAGATCCGGGCTACAGTAAATGAATTTTTCAAAACAAATAATTTTCTCTTTTAATAAAAATAAAGTAACATGATATAATCGATCTCACCTTGTCCAAGCAAAAAAATTTTTTTGTTTAAAACACATTTTATTCACATCGAGTTTTTTTACTATAATCTTTGGCTAAATAATATTTTTTTTCAAATAAAAATATAAGTATTTTTTTATAAAAAATAAAAAAATTAAAGAATTGAAAACAAATCATTGCTTAAAAATAAAAATGGAAATAATAGTTATTATTCAAAGACACGTGCCCAATATATTTGGTCCGGTTGAAAGACGGTCATCACAAATCCTTGTGGCTTCAACTATAGCAAACGGACCAAGTACTAGAGGTATATTTTCGTAAATTTTGTTTGATACCTAATTTGTGCTTGTCTTGTATGAGGTATCTTATTTTATTAAATAGGTTTGTGTTTGGACCTTATGAATCCATCTAAATTTTATTATTTCGGGTTACTTTTTATGGGTCACAGTTGGTCTCATATTGGACCTTATATGATAAAATAAGTGTTTATTTGTTTTTGTATAATCCATCTAGAAAAATATATTTTTTCTTCACTCGGTTTAGCCGCACCTTTACTTGCTTCATCCAAACTAATCACAAGTCAAATCTAGTTTTCTTCGTCAAATTAAAAGTGATTCTAAATATCAAGCATTTTGGGGTATTAAGCTGTGTGTTATTCAAAATAAAACCTTCCCTCACACAATCCCAAAAACCAACGGCCATCTAAACCTATTATATATTTTCTTCATCTCATCCACTATCACTCTCACCCATTCAAAATCAAACTATCCCATTTTTCTTTTCATTCAAATATACCGTATACCTTCATCCATGGAAACGATCTCGGAAATATTTAGTCCCGTCATGATCATCATCATCATCTCGCTCATAATGATCCTCTATCCGATACTCAAGTTCCCGCATGGAGATTTGTTCTTCATCTTGGCATTTTACATTTCCATTATTTTTCCTATCCTTTGTATTGCTTTAAGCATTGAAATGAAATATATATAAAATCATTATGTGCTTTCTTTTAACTTCGTGATTGTCGTTTATTTTTTTTCATATATATCATAAGTATTATACAAACCACACACTTTCGTCACACGCCAAGCCACTCGTTTAGATTAATGGTAAATTAATTAAAATACATCCCGAAAACACTAATAAAATAAAACTAGTTAAAAGATATCTTTTTGGGCCAAATCAAAATAAGGAAAAATAAAAATAAAAAATTTCTTATCTATTTTCCTGAAATCCTTCATAAATGAAGGCCGGTTCCTCCTCAAAAGTTTGGTTTCAGGAGTGAACGGTTGTTGTTACTCGGATAGTATCAGTTCCTGTTTCTGTCTTTTCACTATTTAAACAAACCACATTTCCCAAAAAATGCCATTGATGAATCTCATCACCACCATTGTCTTTTCCACACACAAGAATTAATTAATTAAAGCTTTTTTTCACACTGTAAGTCATTTTCATCACTCTCCTCTTTGATTTGATCACAAATATGTATTTTCTCAAAATTAGGGCTTATTAAACTAATCTTTCATAATCAACGAATTTAACATCATTAACTAATTATGATTTCCTTAGTTAGGAATTGCATCTTACTTTTCAATTGAAAATCGATTCATGCATATAAACACTATGTCAAATAATTTTTCGAAAAAGACATAACAAGAATGATCAAGCCAAACAATATGTTATGCATTGTTTATACACGATAACATGTGAATTTTAACTCATGAAGTTTTCAAAAAGATAGTGTGGACACACCTTGATCGTTGTCGAAAATGGTATCGGGCTTGATTTTTGACTTAACAAAAAACGTTAGGTGTAAACGATGAAACAAATTCATAACTAAATCGGTAATTTCTTCCCACTTACTTTGTTGGAATAATCCTTTTAGGTTCAAAATGCCAAAAGTCATTCATAGATATCACCAAGACATAGCCTTCTATATCCCTAAGCAACATAGCACCACGGGTCTCTCTATCACACTCCATCAGCGGCAGAAACACGGGAATGTAACATAATGATCAACCATAACACAAGATACATAATAGAGAAAACTAAAATGCATTAATGAAAGTGTCATGATGACCATCAACCTCAAAAAAATATTGAGTGATGTCCCAAATTAAGAACACAGCATGTAGTCGCCAATTATTACAACCATAAGCCTACGCATGGGTCCACACAATCTTAGATCAACAATCCTCAAGAAAATTAAATCCATCGCATACATCAAAAGCAAGACTTCTCAAAAAAGAATCCTACGGGATTCTCTAAAAGTCTGCTACATGCATCACAACTTATCGATCATTAACTTCACCTAAAAATGATACTCAAAAACGTCAACAATAATATTGGTGAGCTCGTAGGTTTGACCTTAAACCTAGTTGTTGTGCCAATATCTCAAATAATTGGACAATTGTGCTATATGACAGTGAATATATGCAATCAATCACAAACCTATGACTTAGCATCCCCACTAATCATGTACCAAGACCTAGCATCCCCGCTAGTCTTATCACCAGATGTACCATCGCTTTTAGGGTCGCAACCCGATTGACTTACAACACTATAGCTACCAGCGATGGAGCTACTTAAGGTGAAGAACCACACAGAAAGATCAATATCAACATTATCGTTCAAACACATATCTATTCACGCAAAAGTCAATAAACAGCAATTAATGGTTCAAAAACAAAACCATGGTTTTCGCACAAATTCATAAAATAGTTCAAAACACATTTGAGTATCATTTTCCCCTAACGGAAAAGATTTAAAAAGTGGGGCTACAAGAACTCACCTCAAGCAAGTCTTTAGCAACCATATCTCAATCACACAAGAAAATGCAACATCGTTCGAACACAACCTAGTCCAGTTAATGTACAATTTTAATCATTCAACTCCAAAGCAGTTTTCAGATTTGATGCATAGGGGTCAAATGTTTGTTGTACGGTTATCTTAAACATTTTAGTGGTGTGATGGTTGACAACTTAACTCCAAAGATATCATATCGAACCCATATATTAGTACCATATACTTATACTGTTTACGTAAAATAGTTAATTAATATAAGTAAATACTTATAATAATTAATTATAAATATATTTCGATAAGTCCATTCGGTACCCTTAGTAACCATAAATATACCGTTTATACTATATGAAATGAAACGTTTATGTTCGCTAAACATTTTAGAAAAGTTTCGAGAAAAAATTATATTTTTCGTCTTTTAGCCGACTTATGAAAATAATAAAATAATAATATTTTATTATTAAAAATAAAATCACATTTTTAAGTAAAATTCTAAGTGTAAATGTTTTATGAAATTTTGGCATAACCCGTACGTTTATATGATGTTTCCTAAGGTTTTTAAACCTTATTTTCAAACAATTTCCAACATTTCGACACTTTCCGACCAAATTCTAAAAATCACCTTTCACAACGTTTACCAAAATGCTTTCTCAAAACGAATTTCAATATAACATCACAAGTATATTTCACTTCTCAAAAGTTTGTCAAAATTCCCAAAATGACTAGTTAACTCTTATTGGGCTTTGAGGCCCAACAAGGGTCCATTAAGGTTTTTATGTATCCAATATAATTCTAAAGCCATAAACCCAAGGTCCATTAGTATACATAAGCTCAAATCAATAAGTAAATAAGTAATTCGGACCACAATAAGCCATCCAATAAGCCATGGCGTATTGATTGCTTAATAGGTCGTGAGCCCATAAGCTCCAAAATATATTTATTAAGCTTAAAAATAAGCTAATAAGCTACGTTTCGCATTTGGTTATCACCATAAGCTATAATAATGATCACAAAAATACGACATACTAGAGTAATAACCAAAAACATCTCCCTTGAGTTTTCATATCTTGCCGTGAGCTAATAAGCTCAAAATAAGCTTATTCGAACCCACCAATAAGTCAAAATAAGCTGTATACAAAATAAGCTACATAGAAAATATATGTTTTTCAACCATCACGGCCACAATATCAAAACTAACAAAACCTTATCCTTGTTTCATTTTATTCGAACCCCCAAACGCACCCGTTTATAAACTTTTCGCTTTTGATTTTAAACGATCGGGCCTGACAACTAACATCTATGCATTACTAACAACCCAAATGGACTAGTAAAAATCAATTTTGAAAGACTTACAAAAATGGTCTTCAAAATAAATTTCGACGCGAACCGGACAACCCAAACGTTGTTTAAATGTTAACCCGTGCACTAGAATCAACCCGGAAGTACCCAAACTCATGTTTTTTTTATCAAAGTTTGAAAAATAATTGTGTGTGTGTGTGTGTTCGGACGCACCAAGGAGAGAAAGAAAATGATGTGTGTGTTTTTGATTTTCAAAATATCATGTTGTGTGTGTTTAGGAAGGATACAAAATCATATGTACTCATGTTGGGACCAAAGAGCTAAAATAAAGCCACCCTTGTCCCCCATGAGACTAGAACTGGACTTGGTATCCAAGGGGGAGGGGGGTCTCGGGTTCTTTTTGTGTCGGGATCACTTAAAAGCTCATAAAATTCAACCGTAAATTATTTCCCAAAGTTACTTAGCATTTTTATTCACTTTAAAAATACTTTTCCAAAAACTTAGAGCATCTACTTGACATATTTCCATATTAGACCTACCAAAACTCATTTGGACATTAACGGACGTGTACGGACTCGTTTTTTCAACATTTCTTGAAAATTCACAAGTCAACCTCTCAGAACTTAAATAACATAATAATAACCTCTAAAAGGGATTATTATCACAATAAACCATGAAACATCTCGAATCTTATAATTTCACTACCGTCAACACGGTACAAATTCTGAAAATCTGCAACGTAAATAGTCAAATGAGCTAATCTCGATTATTCTGTAAAAAAAAAACAAAATAGGACAAGAGGTCATCCAATTCCTCCCCCGTAAAGAAATTTTGTCCCGAATTTAACAACTCATCAAAGCATAACAAGTGTGAATTACTCTTAAGCTTCATCTAATCTTCACGTTCCCACGTGAATTCAGGCCCACGTTTTGAATTCCATCAAACCTTGACGATGGCAATTCTACTCTGCTTCAATTTCTTAATCTCTCTTTCTAAGATTTCAAAGGTCTCTTCTAAAATTTAAGTATCACAACTCGGATTTATCTTAAGGGCAACTTGCAGTGTTGGATTCAGCCAACAATTTTTAAGGTTCGATCGTGGAAAGTGTCATGATACACAATTCAACCTCCTCAGGCAAATCTAATCGATAGGCCACGGGGCCTACCTTTTCAATAATCTCAAAAGGTCCAACAAATCTAGGTGCTAATTTCCCCTTCTTCCCAAAGCACACCATACCTTTCCAAGGCGAGACTTTGAGCAAGACATAGTCACCTACATTAAACTCTAGAGGCTTCCTCCTCTTACCAGCATAACTTTTCTGACGATCACGCGAAGCCTTAAGTCTACCCTTAATCTGCGAGATCTTTTTAGTGGTCTCTTAAACTAACTCAGGTCCTATCAACTGACCCTCTCCAACCTCAGCCCACATAATCAGGGAACGACATTTCCTACCATAAAAAGCCTCAAACGAGGCACACATCACACTAGAATGATAACTATTGTTATATGAAAACTCTACCAATGGAAGATGAACATCCCACCTTCCCCCGAAGTCTAAGACGCACGCTCTAAGCATGTCTTCCAAAGTCTGAATATACGCTTACTCTGACCGTCGGTCTGAGGGTGGTAAGCCGTACTCATGTCTAACCGGGTTCCTAATGCCTCTTGCATTGACTGCCAAAACCTTGACATAAATCGAGTATCACGATTAGATATGATCGAGATCGGCACACCATGTCTAGCAACTATCTCATTCAGGTATAACCTATCTAATCTATCCATCTTGTAATCCTCACACATAGGTAGAAAATGAGCAGACTTAGTAAACCGATCTATAATAACCCAGATTATGTCATGCACATGACCAGTCCTTGGTAACTTAGTCACAAAATCCATTGCTATCCCTTCCCATTTCCATTCGGGAATCTCAGGTTGCTGTAGTAAGCTAGACGACCTCTGATGTTCAGCCTTAACCTTCAAACAAGTCAAACACCTACTAACATATACCGCTATATCTTTCTTCATTCCCGGCCACCAATACCTATCTCTAAGGTCATAATACATCTTATTAGCTCCTGGGTGTATAAAGTACTTCGACTTATGGGCTTCGTCCATTATCAGGGTTCTCACATCACCCTTCAAAGGAACCCATATTCGATCCAGGTAGTACAAAGCTCCATCACTCCTATGTTTTATCATCTCATCTAAATCTTTTTGCAATCCCGTAGACTCATCGCATGCCTCCTTTTAAGCCGCCAATATCTTATCCTTGATACTCGCCTAAAGGGTCATATTCATAGCTCGAACTCTCTTAGGTTTCACTCTCTCTTTCCTACTCAGTGCATCTACTACTACATTTTCCTTACTAGGATGGTAGCAAATTTTACAGTCATAATCACTAAAAAGCTCTATCCAGCGACGCTGTCGCATGTTCAGTTCCTTCTAACTAAAGATATGTT